>OVAN01009773.1:0-16530 GCA_900406275.1 Anastatica hierochuntica | reverse complement strand
TGCGATAAGTGCCAGAGACACGCCCCGATAATTCACCAGCCAACTGAGAAATTATCCTCAATATCGGCACCATATCCTTTTATGAGATGGTCCATGGACATCATTGGACCATTCGTGCCTTCGAGCGGGCAACAGAAGTTACACTTCATATTAGTCCTAACCGACTACTTCACAAAATGGATAGAAGCGGAAGACCTCCAACAAGTCACGAGGATTGAGGTAGAAACCTTCGTATGGCAAGATATCGTATGTCGTGACGGAATCCCATACAAAATCGTCACCTATAACGGGTCCCAATTCATAGCAGACGATTTCAGATCATTCTAGGACACCTGGAACATACGCCTTACTACATCTACTCCGAGGTATCCTCAAAGGAACGGCCAAGAAGAGGCTGCTAATAAGTCAATATTAGCCAACCTCAAGAAACGCTTAGGTACCTCAAAGAAGTCCTGGGCCGAGAGACTCCCTGAGGTTCTCTGGGCATGTCGAACCACCCCGCAAAGGGCAACTGAAGAGACCCCTTTCTCTCTAGCCTATGGGATGGAAGTTGTCGTTCCCACCGAAGTCTCGGTTGGAAGCCTCCGGCGAAGCCTATACACCTCAAACCTAGAAGCTAACAACCAATTACTCTTGGATAACCTTGATTTGATTGAGGAACGACAAGATCAACCCTTTGCCCGCATCTAAAACTACCAGCAGGCAATGGAACGACACTACAACCCTAAGGTCAGGTCACGAAGGTTCGTGATCGGTGACCTTGTGCTTCGAAAAGTATTTGATAACACCAAAGAGCGAGGTGCCAGAAAACTAGGAACCAATTGAGAGGGTCCGTATCGGATCACCCAGGTGGTACGACTCGGCGTCTATAAGCTCGTAAAGGTACAAACCGGGTACCAGAGATACGGTCATGGAACGCCATGAATCTCAAGAAATATTACCATTATGTACCTGAAAAATCGAACTACGTTAGGCTTGATCTCTTGACAAGGTACGTAGGCAACTCTTTCGACGAGTACAACCTCCACCTCATCATGAGCTACTATTCCAGTAATTCAGGTGTCTCGATAGACACATACTTCAGCCATCAGAAATATGACCGATGGGCCTCAGTACATTCAAGACAATTCATCTCTAAATTTCGAGATATGTAGTGTTCCCCTCAACGATCAAACAAATCCAGGTTCCTAGAAACAGAAAAACAATTGAAATGTCTTAAAATCCTATCAAACAAATCTAGGTTCCTAGAAACCTAAAAATAATTGAAAGGTCTTAAAATTCTATCAATCAAATCCAGGTTCCTAGAAACCTAAAAACAATTCAAAGGTCTTAAAATCTTATCAATCAAATCTAGGTTCCTAGAAACCTAGAAACAATGGAAAGGTCTTAAAATCCTATGGATCAAATCCAGGTTCCTAGAAACCTAAAAAAAATTCAAAGGTCTTAAAATCCTATCAATCAAATCCAGTTTTCTAGAAACCTAAAAACAATTCAAAGGTCTTAATCCAATCAATCGAATTCAGGTTCCTAGAAATCTCAACACTTAAAGGTCGTAAAATCCTATCAATCATACTCAGGTTCATGGAAACCTAAACACTTAACAAGGTCTTAAAACCCAACCGTCTAACTCGGTATCCTAGAAACTTGGGTACACGAGAAGTCTTGAAAGCTTATCAGTCAGAATCAGCTTCCTAAAAACTTGAAAAATCGGAAGGTCATAAAAATATCCCCTCGATTCCAAGAACACAAAGGCTTGAAACGATTAAGGGGCCTTGGGTCCCTGATGGTCGAATCTCGACACCTGAGTCGTTGAAGGCTTCTAGGCCCGCTAGGCATATACGAAGCCCGGATTGTAAAAGCAGCCTTGGAAAGACACATATAAAAACTCCTAGACTGTATAAATGTAGCAAGACCCCAAAAGGTAAACAAGTTGTCTTGTAACCTAAGACATCGGAGAAATCTCCTACTAAGAAGGCTAAAATTATTTGGGTCTTAAACCCGACAAGGACCTTCAGATCATGTTTAAAATAACAACCATGCAATAATATAAGTAATTTAAATCCAAAATACTTAATAAAAATGCATTGGTATGCATTAAAAAGGTTCAAGAGTTTAAAAGCCTCTCCAGGCTCCTAGTCTACGAGTTTAAAGACCTCTCCAGACTCTGAGCTTAACAGTTTAAAAGCCTCTCTAGGCTCCAAAGAAATTCGAAAAGAAGCCTCATAAGGCCCAAAATCTAAAATAACCCGCAAAAGAACTTAAAAGTTTCCGAAACAAAAGAAAGAGAAGGCTCCCTAAGCACCACCCACCTGAGCCTCCGAGTCTCCCATCACTTGGTCTTGGGGTTCGCCAGTCGTGGAGGTCCCATGATTATGCTCACGATCATCAACTTTGTCAGTAGCAGCAGGATCCGGAGCCACGGCTTCCATGGGACCTAAGCTGTCAGACAATTGGGGCAAGGGAAGCTTTGACACGAAAAATTTTGATACCTAAATTTTATCTAGATCAGTGATGGCAGCTAGAAGGAGGGCTACCAAACGCTCATGCTCGGTTTGGACACTTTCAATTTCCTTGGAAATAAGTCCGGCTAGCAGCTCGATGTTAGCTTGGATCTCCTGCGCATAGATCTGAGCCGAAACCTCTTCCTTCTTCTTACATAACTTATCCCTAATTAAAGTTAGAACCTTCTCATACGCCCCCAATAACCTCCTTTTTAACAGCCCACACGACACGTCTGAGCTCAGCATCCTTGGCGACGAGAAGATCCTTATTCGCCGAGATAAGTTCGTTAACCTGAGCATCGGAAGTCCTCTTTGCGCTTTCCAGAGCAAGGATCATGTTGTTCTTCACTTTGAGGCCTAAGGTCAAGTCAGCAACCTTTCCTTCGTGAACTTCTAATTGAGACATTAGTTCTCCAATATGAGCCTAGAATCTTAGAGCATCGGGCCTGAACCGATCAAGCATGTCCTTAGTCTCTTGAAAAGCAGCCTTCACGTCCTCTACCTCCTGGACATATGGGAAACCATCAAAGAGACTCTCGTACCCCACCGTAGATCAGTTAATAGCATTGGCCATCTGAACGATAAAATCGTCAGTCAAATAAATTGTTGGCTGAGAAAAAAAAACACGTTACCTGGCCCAGGTAGTAGGACACATCTAGGTAGCCTACCTTGTTCCTCAAATTATTTATGGCAAGGAAAGGGCATCCAGGTTGCTTTATGTGCCGCATCAGGGTAGCCATTCCCCAGTTGTCATCCAGCATAGAGCCTTACCCAGAGTGGGAAAAACTCTAAGCTCCTTGGCCACCTCTGGAAGAAGAGGAAGAGGGTTTAGCTACCTTGTCACCATAATTGGAACGGACCCTCTTAGAAGACGGGTGATCAGATTCTTTACTTCCTCTAAAGATACGGGGACTTGCTTCGACCCTCTAGATAATGTTGTCACCAGTAATGGCAACATCTTTTCCACGATGATCAGTTTCTACTGGCTCTTGAACTTCAGCCCTATTATCCTCGCCTTGAGCCATCGATGTGTCACGGATCGTATAAATAGGAATCACGATTTGCGAGGGTCTGGATGAGCCATCGTCTAGCATCTCTCTGATTGAAGCTCAGAAAGAGCCAGCAGAAGCCTTCTCATTAAGGCTGCCATGAGAGTGAGAACCTCTAGAAGGTTTAGTCTGGCGATATCTAGCGTCAGTGGACCAGAAGGAAGGTTGAAGAGGCATATTCTTAATGGTTTCGGAGGTGCTTACTTCAGTAAATATATCTATTGGGGTCTAGTCTTCGAAAACTGAAAAGAATTAATAAGAATAAATAACTTTGGTAAAAAAAAAATCAGACGACTGGATAGAACTTACCTTCAAGTTGATGAACAAAAATTGGATCAGGATAAGAAATTCTATAGAGTTATGGGGATCGAGCCTTGAGAATCCTAAGGGAAGGAAAGGCAGACCAATTAGGGGAACCTTGCTTCAATCTTCTCACCAACGCCCTCACAAGCTTGAGAGAAAGCTGAGGAGGGTCCGTAGTACCTGAAACAGGAAAGATATCTGTTAAGAGAGTAAAATCAACAAAGAACTAGTCACAAGCGACTAACACTCTGGGGTTATTCCTGACCAAGTAAACGACCCCAGGAGGTACGCATCACGCGACCCTCAGGGACTATCGTAGGATCAGTTTTCACAAAAAAAAAATTTTGCCTCCAGAATTCGTCATTCACTGAAAAGGAAAAGATTTCGCAACCAGGGCGAGCTGCGAGGTAGTAGGTAGCCCCAGCCCCCTTTGTCGAGTAACTCTCCTTGATCGTGTAAAGGTTAACAAGGTCTTAGATTCCAAACTCGATCCCTTCCTCCCTAGATCTAGTAATCAAACCTAAAACTACTCGAATCACAGATGGGAAAAGCTGAGGAAGGGCTAAACCATAGCGGTCGAGTAAGTCTAATAAAAGGGTTAGAAGAGGAAAACGAAGGTGGGATTTCATGATATAATTGTCGTGAACACAGAACCAGCTTGGGGGAGCCTGTTCAAGAGTTTCGAGAGGAGAAGCGACTGCCACTAACTCCTTTGAGGCCCCAGCTTTAGCCATCAGGTTGCAAACTCCCTGATGGAACAGGCTCGAAGGCTGGTGAGGACCAAAGATGACAGCCACATGCTCCGAAATTGTTAGAGCCCTGGCCACCATCTCCGTCTTAATGGCGACGGCGGTGGCCCTGTCGATCATCGCTTTCTTGCTCCGCCTACGTTTACGGCCCTCCCGAGGGGCTTTCGAACTCTCAGCGTCACTTCCGGTGGAGTCCATATCGAAAATAGCGGGAGAAGATGGTTGAAGAAGAATTATAAGTGAAATCGGAAACCCTAAGAGACTAATCAGAAAAACTAAGAGGGAGAAGGAGTCTAAAAGATCGTTTCTTATTGATAAAAACAGATAAATCAATTTTAAAAAGAGAAGGTGAAGAAGGAAGGTTACCTTAGAGATCGTGGAGCGTGTGATAATGGGGTTTAGCAGTTAATAGCTATTTTATAACCTTTCAAATTGTTGCAGCTTCCAAGGTTAAACTTTTTTGCTCCCCTTTATCTTAGTCGTCCGATCAGATGTGGTGAATCTGGGCCATTGATTTCAAAAAACCGTATCTCCACGTGGAGATCGATAGCTATCGATTTGCATGAAGTAATAATTACATAATCTAAACATGATTTGCGTCGAGACATAAGGAAATTTCGTAGGTCTAGACGCAGGGGGGTAACTGTTGGGCCCGGATTTTGTAGGCCCATTAAGGGAAGGAGAAATTGAACAAGGAGGAAAAAGCTACTGGGCTGGCGGGTTAAAAAGGCCCATCTCCGCGACGAGAGCAGGCGACAAGATTGAGGTACCGAATGAGTCAAAGGCAGCTGGGAGGATCCCTAGATCTTCGGAGAGTAGGTTTTGGAGGTTGTTGGCCAATAGATTGGAAGGTTGAGAGGGATAAAAAGAAGAAGGGGAGGAGTGAGCAAGAGGTTGGTCGATAATAGGTTTCTTAGCATTTGAAATATTTCAATAGTTATCACTCTTTGTTGTACAACTCTTTCTGAGTCTCCGATTTTAATCAATAAAAGCATTCATTCGATTCATCTTTAAGCTCTAACGGGATTCAACCCACCCTGTTTCCACCATCCTATTCTTTCGAAACCTAGTTTACATTAAGTGTGAGATCTAACCCTCGCAGAAACAATAAGAGAAAATGAATTAATACTCATAAATCATGTTGTCCCACATGGGCAACAAAGAGAAGAAGCATACTCAATCTTCATCGATAAATAATACTTGCATGATTTCTTTCGTAAATGGGCTTAGAAACCCATATATTACCCATAATAGTTTAAATTTTATGTTTAACTAATCATTTAAAGTCCGATATTTAACCAATTAATCAGTTTAGTCAGACCACTAAACGGTGACAAATTTAGTTTGCTCGCTATGCCTTAATCGTGGCGACATGCTTTCGTCGAGCGCTTATTCGGCCGATTACTCAACTAGGGGCCCGATTTTTAGAACAGGGGGTGTGGGTCTCAGACGACTTTACTAGTTCTGAAGCTTTATTCCGAAATAGTTGATGGGAACTTGCGGATTAGTGAACCATCATGTTTCATATTTGGGAATTATCGATCGCTTATTGTCTACATTAGTGGGCTCTTGGTGGTGTGTTGAGTATCTCTTGGCTTCAATTTGAAGCTTTCCCGAAGTTATGATCATTAAGTTATCGAATTTTGATTAGAGTTCGAGTTGTTGATAGGTTATTTTTTCATAGTATACATAGAGTATTCCAGTTTCTGTGCAAAGATTTGAAGATTAGGTACGTGTCCTATAGTCAATATTAGATGATTGTCAAAACAATGTCTCTACATCATCTTCTCGTGTTGTGATCTATTCGGTTTACTCGTGGCTCCAATATAAAGCAATAGGAGTTTCGGTATCGTTCCTGACTTTTTGGAGCAATATAAGAATTTTTTTCTCAATCTCTATAATAGACTTTCAAATTTCTCGTTCAATTCTCTATCTCGCCTCTCTAAGTACTCTACCTTTATTCGGCGGTTTTATTTGCTTAATTAATAGGGATAAATATGTCACATCGAAAGTTGGAAGGTATCTTTACTAGTATATAAGAGACATGGACCAATCCACTTATCGTTAATTGTTTTTAAATTGGAAGCTCATGTAACTTAACATGGTAACAAAGCCCAAATCCATACAATCCAACTCGATCCAATTGATCCCGCCCAAAACTGGTCCACTTGATCGTTGCTCGAAAATACCAAGATCCGAATCCAAATCCTTGTTTTTTGTTAATTTTAGTTTCATCTTTAGTGGTTTCTGGTTATTGGGTTTTCTGTCGGTTTGTTGGTTTTGGATCGGGGAATGCATGGCTGGTTTCTGAGGTTTTCAATTAAGTTTTCTGTTCCGGCTTTCGGATATGGAATGTGAACTTATACTTGTCTTAAATTCTGCAGATTTTTCTTGTTTTAGTTATTGACGTTTGTTTTTGACTACGGTAAAAAAAATGTTATTCATCGGCCGAGTTTAAAAATAAACCAATTTTAATAAAATTCAGTGTTAAAAAAAAAAACTTATCAGTATGATAGATCAAAGACAAAACAAGGTGGTCTTTGTTTCTGAAGCTTCTTCTCTTATCCAGGGTGTGACTAATCCTAAACAGTGGCTCTCAAATGGCTATTATATCTCTGAGCTGCGGATAGTCCTAAACAGGATGCTTGATTGGAAGGTTCAATATGACTCAAGAGCAACAAACATCGTTTCTCATTGCTCAAAGCGTTACCAAGGACCGAAGATTGTCTTCGTATGTTCAAACAGGCTGTCCCTCTTGGTTAATCGATCTTTTTGACAGTGAGAAACTCACTTCCTCTGTATAGTCTTGCTGATTTTTTGGCTCTGATGCAGCTTTCTTCTGTTTTTATTTTGCTGCTGCATTATATCGTTTTCTAAAGAGCTTTATATTTGTATCTGGTACATCATTTTAATGTTATCTTCANAAGAAAAAAAAAAAAAAAAAAAAACTTACTTGAGAAAAGGCAGGCAGATACAAACAAGAAGACTACACATTGACAAAGATCCATAATCGAAGATCGTTGAGCAGATATGGAGTCGTCGGAAATAGAAGTTGTGCCTTTGGATTCCAACACTCACCAAAACTCTACGGAGTCACCAACCATCACGGACTTCTTCTCGGCCTCTGCTTATGGCGATCTCCTCCAACTCAAACGTTTCGTTGAACACGACAGCGCTTCTGTGTCTCTTCCCGATGCTAACGGCTACTACGCTCTCCAATGGGCTGCGCTCAACAATTCCCTCGACGTTGCTCAATACATCATCCAGGTTTGCTCAATTATACAACTTTCTCAGATTGCATCAAAATCTGTGCTATAGATTGTACCTACTATGGTCTGCCTTATTTCATTTGGGACAAACCTAGAAGAACATTGTTTTGCTCATTTTAAATTATTGGACTGTGTAGTTTTTTCACGAAAAATCTTTTTGAATATAGATACAGAGATGTTAGGCATTGTTAATGTAGACGATTGAGGCCTTGATCACTGATTTGATATGTTCATATACCTGCAGCACGGAGGAGATGTTAATGCAGCTGATAATATACATCAAACACCATTGCATTGGGCAGCCGTAAAGGGCTCCATTTATGTCGCAGACCTTTTACTCAAAAATGGAGCTCGGATCGAGGCTGCTGATGTAAATGGCTTCAGAGTAAATCTTCTTTCTTTTTCCTCCTTGGGTTTCTGTTTCCATGCTTAGTGGAAACTAAAATCACAAGTAGCGCGAATATGGATTAGGATTTATTAGTTTCAGTCAAGCTTGTTGCTTTTGTTAGCTAGTATTTCAAAAGATTGTTCAGTTCAGTTAAGCTATTAGCTATCTCACAACATGTTTTTCTGTGTAGGCTGTGCATGTTGCTTCTCAATATGGGCAGACAGCCTTCTTGAATCACATTATTGTGGACTATGCAGCTGACTATAACGCGCTAGATAATGAAGGAAGGAGTCCGCTGCATTGGTATGGCTACTGAAGGCCTTAATGGATACATACAATCTGTGTTTTGCGTTTCGTGCTCTTCAACTAACTTGGAAATGCATGGACTAGCCCTTGGCGCGATGCTATCCCTCTTAAAATTCTCTGGTTTTAAGTGTTTTGATATTTGACATACATGAATACAATAATTCTCGCACGTTATTCCTACTCATAGAAGGGAACATGTAAAAGACTTGATGTATCATTATTTTTTGTATTCGTTAGTTTCAATTAGTAATCTTTTACTTATCATTTGAAAATTCAGGAGAGCTACTATGAACTGTATGTTTTTTCCCCGTTTGTATGATTCAGGGCTGCTTACAATGGATTCACAGATACAATCCGGTTACTTCTCTTCCGGGATGCATGTCAAAACAGACAAGACAACACAGGCAATCCGAAAACTCTAAAACTCTTTCTTGTAAATATATATGTGTATCTACTCTGTTGATGGTCTCCTCTTTCTTGTCTGCTCTATTTTAATAAAAGTGACTTACAACATAATCTCTTCGGTCAATTCTTGGAGGTTGTGAATCCAAGAGGTGAAAAAGTGATCGATGATTAATATCCTGGATGTGTGGATATTGTTCTGTCAATTCTGTCTTTCTGCTTTGCACTTATTTTAGATGTGTGAATATTGTTCTACCCTAGGATGCGTAGAGATAAGTGCAAAACAGATAATCATTTCTGAACTATAATCATTGACTATTGAAAACATGTGTATGAAGGGATTGTTATAGCATTAATGACTTGCGGAAAATGTAGAATATTGATAACTAATGTAGAATATTCTACTCTAGTTTTCAGATTTAGATTTCTTACGTTAAACTCTTTGCTTGTCAGGCTGCACTCCTTTGCACTGGGCTGTGATTAAAGAAAATGTCGAGGCTTGTACTCTGCTGGTTCATGCTGGAACCAAGGAAGAACTGATATTGAAAGATAACACTGGATCTACGCCACTTAAGCTTGCAACTGATAAAGGTCACAGGCAGCTCGCCCTTTTCCTTGTACGTAATGTTTAATTTTGCTTGCTACCACTCTAACATCTGTACTAGGAACACATCTTGCTTATTTATAATAATTTTTTAAAATTTTGATTTGTGAATGCCGCATTTGCCTGCTGATCACATTAGATTTTACTACAAGGAAGACGTCATGTTTCTACTGTCTGTTTTAGGGTCACAGTAGATTTTAGTGCTCACAATATGATAGCTTTTTGTTTTGGGGTCACAACAGATATTTGTGTTCGGAGTATGAGAAATAGCGTGGTAAATGGCTGTAGAGTTTGTTCGATGTTTTTGTATAAACTTTTCTTTAATTGTTTCTTTGATATGATGTCTTTTGTGAGAATTCGTGCCTAATATTCTTCAGTCGAAGGCGATGCAAACTAGGAATGATAGTTTCATTGACAAGATCTTCTGTGGAAATTTGGGAAACACAAGCTATGCTCCTATGTTGTTCTGCTTAATAGTCATTCTTATGGTCCTCTTCATCACATCCATTATGGCAGGTGAATGACTCATGCAACAAAATTAGTTATATGTGTTTTTTACCAATGAATTATATTCTTTCATCCTTACATTTTGCATTCATATGTAGCTTCTAATCTCCCGAAGATAACTGCTACGGCTGGACTGTGGTCATGGTTCGGTCTTTCATGTGGCGTTTACTCACTGATAACTTTCTATCGTTGTAGCAGGTATCCTTATTAGTCATCTTTAATGCTATCTGAAATCTCCATGCATATATTTTTATTTGGAAGTTACTTAATGGCCTGCGAGAGTTAAAATTACTTAGGGAAAGAGCATATATCTTCATTAAAAAATGAGGTGGCATGTGAGGCTGTAACTACTATGCACTTTGTAGTGTCTCTGAGGGAGCAGTAATCAGTTGTCTGTTTTATACAGCAAAGATCCCGGGTATGTTAAAAGAACCAGCAAAGTCGATGGGCATCAGACTTCCAAAGTAAGTCGACCTTCCTTCTCATATTTTTCTATGTTGAGAGAGATGGTAACACTCTGAGTCAACTGTATGCAGTCTAATTTGTGGTTATGCATACATATACAGAATCAATTTGCAATTGTTTAAGCTTTTCGTATGAAACATGCTGAAGTTTGCCAGATTTAACTAGTCACCACTTATAGATCAATCAAAGAGTCAGGCTTCTCCGTGCATAGTTTGATTCGTTTTGTTCTGATGTCTGCAGGACCCTTTGATAGATATCAATTTCGAGAGCTCCTCATGGAAAGGAAACTGGTCCCAACTCTGCCCCACTTGCAAGGTTTTCCTCGGAAGCCTTTACTTTTTTTTTAATATTATTTTTGAGGGGGGTAGGGGAGGATAGAATTGGCATTGACTTTTTTCTAACTACAATCATCACATTTTTCGCCAGATCATTAGACCGGTGCGGTCTAAGCACTGTCCTACCTGTAAGCGCTGCGTCGAGCAGTTTGACCATCACTGCCCCTGGATATCCAACTGTGTTGGTAAGGTAAGAGTTCATTGCAATATGTCTCTACCACTTGTTCCTATATGACATAAAACATCGTCTGATAGCACTACTCATTCTCATACCGCAGAAGAATAAACGCGACTTTCTAATCTTTGTGATCATGGGAGCTTTAACTTCATTTGTTGGTGGCTCCATTGCTGTTCAAAGTATGCGACTGAAACAACTCTATCTCAAATTCCCACCATTAGGTTTTGCTATTATATAAAGCATTTGTTTCTGCAACAGGATTATGGAGAAGCATCCCACAAATACACCCCAAAGTATCATGGATTCATCATCTAGTCATTGAACATCCCGGTGCTGCCGTGTTTCTGTTCTTCGACTTGCTCATTTTCATCGCAACAATGACATTAACCATCTCACAGGCGTATATGGTCAGCATCACTCATCACACATTAACCATCTCTCCTCTCTCCAAATGATCGTGTAACAGTTGTTGTTGCGTGGTGCAGATAGCTCGAAATATTACAACCAACGAATTATGGAACGCGAAAAGATTTAGTTATTTGTGGGGACCCGATGGAAGATTCTACAACCCTTATAACCACGGCTGGCGAATAAACTGCACTGATTTCTTTGTTCATGGCTACACCAGGGATAAAGAGGTTGTCCTGTCTTCAATTCCCTGAATGACATACAACTGGCCGTCGCACTGTTTTAACTCTGTGTGAATGAAAATAACTTTTGGTTCGCGTTAACGACAAAGATTTGTGAATGCTTATGTCCATGCGAATGGGATTTCACTTTGCTTACCAGCAACAAACTTAAAAAGATGAACATAGAAGTCCCCAAGAAACTAAAAAGTAAGAAAAGCTTCATTCCATCAAATGCTTTCATCCCACAAAGACTTTCATCTTTTCATTGGCAACCACAAGTTCTGCTGCTATCCCAGGTTCATTTGCGGAGTGTCCAGCATCATCAACAATCTGCAGACCAGGGGTCGCATTACTAATTTGGCAAAACAAGTGATGAGCAAAGCTTGGAAAACAACTTGAACATCACTTCGAAACAACTTTAGCTATACCTTGAGGTCTGCCTCTGGCCATGCTTTGTGTAAATCCCAAGCAGACATCATAGGACAGCATACATCATACCTTCCCTGTCCATTGTAATAATCCAAACACAGTTAAATCCATCCTTTGTAGCTAGGCAGAATCACTCTCAAATTCTCAATCCCATAATATAAAGTCAAGTTGAAATTGATATATCAGCATTTACAACGTGAGACATCTAAGGCTGAGGACTTTTTTCTATATTTTTATTTGTCATCTATAGTTTATGCAACTCAACTTCAATGGATCAATCTCCAAAAAACAATGCATATATGCCCTCATAAAAGCAAAGAGAATCAACAATTAGAGTTCTCATATGTAGGATGTACCTGAACAATGGTAGTCTTGATATTTCTTATTTTATCGACATTGTCCAACAAGTACGAGTCCGAGGAAAAGAAACCCTTGTTAACAAAGTAATGATTTTCAATCCTTGCAAATGCCTGCCGAACAAAAGTTAAGGGTTGTAAAGAAACAATTTAAAGGTTTTAGGGATTTTCACAGATAATATATGATAATATAACAAGTTAACAACAGATCAATGACTCTCGATGACATTGGAACAACCCTCAGACTAACCAATGAAAACTTATCATCTTCGGCCCTCTGGACGTTTTCATCATTTGGAAGGAGATGAGCAGTCATCATTTCCCATTTGGTCCACGCTCTTGCAGCTGCATACTACAAGATTGGAATGCAATCATTACTGTTGCATAGTTATTAGTACAAATTAATAGATGAGAATGCAATTACTTCAACTGCAAAAAAGAACAATGCTAAATGCATTTTCTCACGTAATAGTGATTAGATCTGTACATACTTGAGTTTCCAGATCATTGGAGTTTAATCTTTTGTGATATGCATCCACAAGGCAACCTCTCTCATTTTCTGGAATAAGATCTCTGAACTCTTCCCAAGCTTTTAAAATAGAAACAAAAAACAAGTTACAAAGAAGAGAAAATATGGAGATTACTAAAGTTTGCTCAAATAAATCTAGTCCCACAATAACCAAGCTTAAAGTAGAAATGCCTACGAAAGCAGAGGATAGTTATAAATTCAAAAATGCCTGCAAACTAAAAAATCCATAAAGTCCAACAGAGAGATACAAGAAAGAGAACTACCATCAGGGTATATAGCAGAAGCACCACCCTCGTAAAACCAATCAATCTCCTTTTTCCGCAACAGAAAGATCCCTCTCAGAATAAGCCCAGTAACCTTGCACCAAAAAAACAAAAAAGAAACAGAAGAAAATGTCTATAAGTTATTATCTCAATCTAGAATTGCTTCATGCGTCAAGTTTATCTAAACTCTAGTTACCAATAACGAAAGAAAACTACAGATTATAACTTATATTTATATCAAAATCCAACCAGTCACACACACGTTTCCTTGCACCCCAGTTAGATAGCTAAAAAATTGATGTAAGAATGTAAACATTATGATTTGCACCTTGTCAGGGTGGGATTGGCTGTAGGCAAGTGCAAGAGTGCTTCCCCACGATCCACCAAAAACCTACAGAAACAGCGAAAAAAATGTTCCCGCTCTTATGCACATTTCCATCTCATTAACAAGAAGCATGTCTCTGGAAGGAACATTCACCTGCCACTCTGGAATTTGCAAATGTTCCCTAAGTTTTTCAATATCGTTAACAAGATCCCACGTCGTGTTTTCCTCTAAGCAAGCATGTGGTGTACTCTTTCCTGCACCTCTCTGGAAAGATAACAAAGGTGAATATAAAAGTTGGATAACGTAATGTAGTGTCCAAAAATCGAAAAGGCCAACCTGGTCAAAGAGAATAATCCGATAAAACTCAGGATCGAAGAACCTCCTGTTACTAGGAGCTGTCCCTCCACCTGGCCCTCCGTGAAGAAAAACAACTGGCTGGATGATGTTAATTCCATGAATACAATGCAAAAGTTAGAAACTTGAAGAAGGAATTCAACAAGTGAAACTGCAAACACGCAAATCCTAGGATCAGAACATTAGATTTGAGGGGAAAATGGGTCAGAAATGGGTTACATGGCCATCGGGTTTTCCTGATTGTTCCCAGTAGAGAGTGTGAATATCAGAAACCTTTAGATAGCCATTGTTGTATGGCTCAATGGGAGGATAAAGGGATGTCTTCTTCACCGACGTTTCTTCCATTAGTTCACGCTGCAATTGATCACTCTTACAACAAATTGCGCCTAATCTAACCACACGTTGCCCTACTGGAAACCCAAAGAGAGTAATTAGAACTAAACAACTAGACGATAATAAAAACACGCATATGTATACGACTCAATATCTACGTAACGATCAAGAATCAAACAACTAGATGATAATCCACAGAAACCTTATGACGTATGCGAGATCTAAGGATCAAAAGAGAAAGAGAGAGAGACCCGAGAACGATAGATTGTTGTGGATTGGTGGAAACAATCGACCGGAAAGGGAAGGGAAGAAAGAGGAGGATGGAAGTAAAGAATTGCGAGGGATGATGAGTCCCAATTTCATAATTGTTTGTTTTTCCTAGACAGTCCGATAATCCTTTGTTTTGGATTTCCTAGCAATCCGTAGATTCTGACATGACATCTGTCACGGTTGTTCTAAAGAGTTCGTAATTTTATTAAAATTTGTCACAAAGCCATTTTGCCCCTTGAAGATTTGTCACCATGTGGTTTTAGCGGAAGATTTGCAATTTTTAGGGGTAGTCAGGTAATGTTCACTCTTGTATCACCCTGCTAGTATAATACTAATGTTTTGCTAGAAAAAGATGATCTCATATTTGATTTGACCTATGTATATGGCCATCTAGAGAAAAAACATAAAAATGAGCAATGGAAACAGATAATTAGGAGAGAAGAGGAAGGATTATTCCTTGGGAATTTTAATGACATATTTGTTCGAGGCGCAGAGACGACGTGACTTTGAAAGGAAGAAAGACAATGGTTCGCGGGTCAGAGATCTCGTTAGATTAGGCTTGAGTTTAACGATGTGTAATATTCTTTATTTCGGGTTATCAACAAACGATTACAAAGTGATTGTCTCTTGTAAATTCTCTCTCTCTCTACATTCTCTAGTGAGGTTTTTCCCAAAGGAACTCGATGCCTATTTCTTTGCGCAAGGCTCACTATTTATAGGAAAAACGTGGTCGAAAATACCCTCCGCGGGCCACGAGACAGTCCCGGCGTGATCGGGGTCGGCGAGATTCGCGCTGCGAGTCGTCCGTGCGTCCGTATTGTCGGGAGTCTGACGGCGTTCCCCTTTTTCTGTGACCTTTTGGACGTTCTCGTCGTACCTTCGCTTCGCGTGGCCTGGCGAGATTCCGCGTGACTTCCGTATACATTAATTACCGGGGTCGTACGTTCGTACGCGGGCCCGCTGGGCCTCGATCGATAATGGGCTTCGTGGGCCTAGATCGGGGCGCTCGGGCCTTAGTCTAATTTCGGGCCTCGTATCTTCAAGCCTTTTCAGAATGGGCCGGGTTTGTTAGGAGGGGTGCTAAACCCACCTCTAACAATATTGAATAATTTTGAAAAGCTAGAGGACCAACTATATCACTTGATACATTTAGGATGTTTTCTTCTCTAGTTAATAAGTTAAGATTTAAGGATTTGAGAACCTTTGGTGGTAAGTATACCTGGGTAGGAAGGAGAAGAAATCATACAGTTAAGACAAGGATTGATAGGGCTTTTGTCAATATGAAATGGGAAGACCTGTATTCAAATGCTTCAGTGAACTTAGTAAGATGGGGTGGATCAGATCATAGATCTCTCTTAATGTAGACTTCTGATAGAAACTAGCATGGAAAAAAAGTTCTTGAGATATGATAATCGGTGGAGAGATATATGGAAGCCAAAAGATTTATTCATAATGTTTGGCATGAAGTAAATCAAGAAGATATTATTACTAACTTGCCACAAGCTTTAAAGCATTGCAGGCATTACTTGGCAAAATGGAAGCAAAGCAACCAACTTAACTCAAAGAAAAATATCCAGTAACTCAAAGCTAAGTTGCATGAGGCATATTAATCAAATTCCCTAGAACATAATCATTTGGATGATCTTAAAAGGCAATTGTCTATTGCTTATAAACAAGAGGAGGAGTTCTGGAGAATAAAGAGCAGGGTGGATTGGTTAAAGGCAGGCGATAGAGATGCAAGATATTTCCATACTCTCACAAAGCATAGGAGGTCAATCAATCGTATTTCCGCGCTAGTAGATGGCAGGGAGTTCTCAAATCCTCTCAGAAGGATATACAGGCAAACATTGAGGAAAATTTTCAAAAAGTATATACTTATGATAACACTTCCTATGATGCAGATTACCATCTACTGGGACCAATAGAGTCAAGGGTAACTGATAGCTCAGGTTTTCACCCGAGATAACACTGCAAGCGCACAGATGT
>OVAN01009772.1:0-16532 GCA_900406275.1 Anastatica hierochuntica | reverse complement strand
GCATGGATCAAGGTTAGTGTTTCTTCTTATTCTCTAAGAGAATATTTAGGGCTGAATTAATCTAAATCTAGAACATGGTCTTGAAGTAGATTTCATAAATTAAATCATAAAAGAAATTAACAATTGATACTTGGATAGAATGCAATTGGAAATAATGAAACTGCAAAAATTAACCCCAACAGCCTAAATATTGGAACAAATGGATGCCTTCCAATTCTTGGATCAAGTTCATCTTCTAAAAAAATATAGGAAATTAAGTTAGCTTCAATCTTGCATTGGTTCCAGGTCATTCCGAGTTATGGTTCTAAAGTTATGGGGAAATACCTAAGACGTGTGGATGTACGATTTCTAGCAGACCATGTCAGAGGACCGTGCAGCCCGTCGTACGAGATAGAGAAAATCGATCCCTTCCATCGAACCATGCCGGCGACCCGTGCCGTCCTGCACAGTCCGGTGGAATCTTGAAAGCAAATAGGGACTGCTCTACCGGACCGTGCCGGCGGACCGTAATGCCCGGTGCACGAGATTTTATCCCTTCTAGGGGACGGTGTCGGCGACCCGTGCAGTCCTGCATAGTCCGCCAGGTCATGTATTTCCTTTATTTTATCCATGATCTTAATTCTTTATTAGCTTTTATAAAGGTTTGTTTCTTTCTTATCTTAATCTTCCTCTCAATCATGATTATGTTTGTTTAATGTGTCTTTACATGTTCCATGATCATGAGTGAGTAGTCTGTTTTGTGGAATATAGGTTAGAGAAATTAGAGATGTTTTGGTATTGATTGTTAATGCTTAGGGTTAGATGCATATGAATTGACATATTTATACAGTACTTCCAGGGGACGGTATTGGCGACCCGTGCAGCCTTGCACAGTCCGCCACCTCACCTATTTCCTCTATTTTGTCCATGATCCGACCTAGTTTGTCTCGGGTCGATCCGATCTGAATCAAAACACTATTTAAACACTTTTTAGACAAATTTAAACCTAAGTTTCAATTTTTCTTTGCCTCTTGGGGCTAGATCAAAACATTTGTTAAATCTTTAGTAGTTTTTATAAAATTTTGTTTCTTTCTTATTTTAATCTTCCTCTCAATCATGATTATGTTTGATTTCATGTGTTTTTGCATGTTCCATGATCATGAGTGAGTAGTTTCTTTGTGTGGATTATAGGTTAGGGAGATTAGAGATTTTTTTATATTGATTGTTGATGCTTAGGGTTAGATGGATAAGGATTCACATGTTTAGAGAGTACTTAATTCTATATTAGACTTGACAAATTCAAATATAAACCTTTAGGATTTTGTGCCCGAAAGGTGTTCGACAAAATACCTAAGAGAACCCTAAACATGCTTTTCACTTTTAGCCTATGGAAATAGATGATTAAGGTGATTAGTTGACATTTGGGCATGAAGTAATGATGGTTTAATTACTATCGGGAGATTAGCTTGATTAAGTAAGTCATTAAATGGATTAATATCATGGTAATGAACTAATAGATCTTGTGTGCCTTGTCATTGAAAGGTTCTTAATATTGATCCTATCATCTCTAATTTGCATCTTACATTTGTTAATTGATTATCCTAATTCGTTATCCACATGCTTTTATCTTTGAATCTTTACCTTGCTTCCTTGTATTTTTTTGTTTGGTTTATGATCTTATTTCTCTTATTTGATCTTTTCTTAAGTAGTTGTTAGAACAAACCACAATCTTGTATTGGTTTAGCTTAATCATAGATTTTATATAGCTTAGTGTGCTAATCTTTACTCCTTGTGGTTTGACTCCTTTTTGTGCTACAAGAGACTATTTGAGCTTTTGCGGTTTAGTTCGGGTTTTTAATCTAATAGAGAACTAAAATTTTCTCATCAAATTTATAGTCTTGTATTAAAAATTATTAGATTTTATTAATACATTCTAACATGTTAATTGTATAAATATCGATATATGTATAATGTATAAGCTGATTAATAATAATAACATAATTCTAAATAGGATTAGAGGATATAACATAGGATTTATTGTTTGAAATTTGTTAGAGTTTAATATGACATATTAATAGCCTAGTTATTTATTTATTTTAATTTGTTAAATTACTAATGAATTGGTCCAAATAGATTTTGTATGGTTGATTTTTTTTTATAATGATTTTGTTTTAATAGAGCATATAATCTAACCATTTGTTAAAAGGAATTCAAATTTTTTTAAAAACTCCTAGAAGATATGGTTCTACCGACCATATAGTTTGAAAAAATGAGTACATTCTCATGTGAGAGGATTACATAATTGATTAAATAAACATGGTTAGGTCATTAGATTAGTGCATCATGATTTGTAATAGACTTGCGGGAGTAGTGATTAGGTCCTCGGCCATGTTTTCCTCTCTCTAAATAGATATCCATTCCGTATTTTAAAACTTTAAAGGTGTTTTAATCGACCGACCTTCTCTAGATTGACTAAAGTTGAAATCTAATTTAGTCTCAACCACATGATTCCCTTGATCTTTATCACTTCGATTGCAGTTAGAATCCATGTAGGCGGCGATTAAAAGATCATATTCAGAGGTTGTGACACTCCTAAATATGATAATTCTGGATAGAGTCTCTTCCTTAGTGTTTTGTTTTTAACTTTAAGCAGATTGCTCACCTACTCATGGGACATACAATGAATTTAAATATGGGGCAATCGGTACCTGCAAGTGTAAGTTAACAGATGTAGTGGCCATATCTTTGACCATTTCCTTTCCTTTGTTTAGGACTAGCTTATCTTGTTCTGAAGATATTTTTGTAGCGATAGAGCTTACTTGAGTTTTCATTCTTTCTCTTTCCCCATAATCAAGAGCACTTGTGTTTGTCGAATGAGGCATCTCCTCTGTGACCCGCTTCTCAACTTGCACAAACTAGTCAATATCTTTTGATGTAGCACTAGTACTCTAGGACATCTTATCAATACTAACAGTATTCAAATCGTCCTTACGAATTCTAGCTTGCCTTTTTGCTTGGGAGTCACATGTGGTGTTCTTTGTAACAAGCAACAAACATTGTTTTTCTATATGACCTAAGATCTCATGTCTCTTATAAAAACTGAAAATGATGTGTATTCCACATCCACCAGATATGTGTTACTCTCTTTTGTTGGGATAAGCTCAAAGAAACTTGGTATGCAAGCAAAAGGAAAAAAGGAAATTTAGTTAAGGATAAGTTTTGTTTTAGATTAGGAGCTATCTAATCTAAGAACTTTCCTATTAAGAATTGGGTTTGTGTTTTCTTATAAAAGCCGAGTTATGGCTAAAAGAGTTAGAGAGAACTTTAGGTTTTGAGTTATTTCTCCTAAAGATCAATAAAGAGAGAATTATTTATTTTTGTTTGAACGATATTTGTATTTTACAATTGGTATCATAGCTTAGATTTGTTTCTCTTGCTCAGATCCATCGTTGAACACAGTTCCGTAATCGTCAATTCAAGTCTCAGGTTACATGTGTGTTACGATATTTCATCTTCTTCACAAGAGCTACCATGACATACACGATACCGAGAATCTAAGCTTGACGCAACAGAGACTCTTTTTTAAGGGTAAAAAACAGAGGTGAGAATGTCCTAAATCATTTCAGCAGCGGCTAAGGCAAAAGAAGGAGGAGGGTCGACCTCCATTAAGTGTCCTCTATTGACTTCAATGAATTACACTGTCTGAGCGATAAAGATGAAGGTATTTCTCAGATTCAACAAGGTTTGGGAGGTTGTAGATGGAACTGTATTTGATAGTGACAAAACGATATCGTCATGGCTCTAATTTTTGAATCTATATCGGAATCTCTCGTTCTTCAGGTCGGGGAATTAGATACATCCAAAACAAGTATGGGAAGCAATAAAAATCAGAAACATGGGAGCGGAAAGAGTTAAAGAAGCTCGTTTACAAACCTTAATAGCAGAATTTGACCGTCTCAAGATGAAAGACACTAAAACTATCGATGCCTTTGCCGGAAAACTATTCGAGCTTTCATCAAAATCCACTACATTAGGTGAAGAGATCGAAGAGCCAAAACTTGTGAAGAAATTTCTCAAGAGCCTTCCCCGAAAAAAGTATATTCACATTGTTGTTTCACTCGAGCAAGTACTGGACCTGAAAACTACGAGTTTTGAAGATATCGCAGCGCGATTAAAGGCATATGAAGAACGTATTATGGAAGATGATGAACCTCAGGAGGATCAAAGCAAGCTGATGTTTGCTAATAACAACAAATAACCATCACAAGAACCTCGCAGCTATTACGGCGAATACAGAGGAAAAGGTCGTGGAGGAGGTCGCATCTTTGGTAGAGGAAGAGGTCGAGGATGTTTCAATGGAAAAAGTGATGCGTCAAATATCACATGCTATCATTGTGACAAAGTTGGTCACTACGGTTCTACATGTCCCGACAGATTGTTAAAACTGCAAGAAGCACAAGAAGGTGATAATTCCGACACTCATGAAGCATAAGGGTTAATGATGCATGAAGTGGTTTACCTAAACGAAAAAAGGATCGTACCAAAGCGATATGAGATGGATATCACAGAAGGAGACATTTGGTACCTCGAAAACGGTGCGAGTAATCACATGAGTGGAGACCGAAGGTATTTCTCAAAGATTGATGAGTCAATTACTGGAAAAGTGCGCCTCGGGGATGACTCTCGCATCAACATCAAAGGAAAAGGAGTCATATAATTTCTCGATATGAATGGTGAACCACGGACAATGGCTTATGTCTATTACATTCCATACTTGAAAAGTAACATAATTAGTCGTGGACAAGCCATAAAAGCAGGCTGTGAGGTAAGGATGAAAGGTGAGTATCTAATTATGAATGACCAGGAAGGAAAGCTAATTGCTCGAGGACTAAGATCAAAGAACATATTGTACAAGGTACACATGAAGATAAATGATACCAAGTGTCTTCTTGCGAAATCAACAAGCATCTCTCTACTTTGGCATGCAAGATTGGGACATGTGAATTTTGAAACATTGAAATCTATGGTACAGAAAGAACTCGTGATAGGTGTGCCTCGACTTGAGTTCGAGAAGGAAGTGTATGGCTCATGCTTACTTGGAAAGCAAGCAAAGCAGTCTTTCCCTTAAGCGACAATATATCGAGCAACTAAGGTGCTGAAACTTGTCCATGTAGACCTTTGTGGACTTATAACACCAAGTACAGCTGATGAAAACAAGTATGTCTTTGTAATAATTGATGATCACTCAAGATATATGTGGACGATCCTACTAAAAGAGAATAGCGAAGCCTTTGATAAGTTCAAAAACTTCAAGAATTTGGTTGAAAGAAACTCATACATGAGTACACAAACATTCAGGACACATAGAGGAGGAGAGTTTACCTCACAGGAATTCAAATCTTTCTGTGATAATATTTGGAATAAAACATCACCTAACAGCTCCATACACTCCTCAGCAAAAAGGTGTCATTGAGAGATATTTGGGTCTCATACTCTATCTATGTGACTTCCTTATCATGATCGAAAAACGTCACCTAACAGCTCCATACACTCTTGAGCAAAATGGTGTCAATGAAAGACGCAATAGAACGTTAATGGAGATGACCAGGAGTATTATGAAGCATATGTTAGTCCCGAATTTCTTGTGGGGAGAAGCGGTAAGGCACTCAACGTACTTGATTAATAGAATTGCGACTCGATCTCTTAAGGACAAAACCCTATATGAATTCTTCTATGGTAAGAAACTGAATGTTCATCACCTCCGAACATTCGGTGTTGTTGGATTTGCAAGGATGGAAACACCGCATCTAAAGAAACTTGATGACAGGACAGGGTTTTTGTCCATTTAGGTACTAAACCCGGATCGAAGGCGTACCATTTACTTGACCTGCAAACAAGAAGAATAGTTGTAAGTCGTGACATAGTTTTTGATGAAACAAAGATGTGGAATTAGAGCCAAATAGCATCAAAACAGGAAAGGATTGAAGAATTTTGAATCAGCCTTAGTGTTTACGGGAATCACGGAATCCTTGAAACAGGACATGTCGACGGTGGAACAGAGATTGCAGAACCTGAACAGAATGTGGACCATGATGATGCCGTGAATGAAGATGTCGACATAGCCTCCGATTGACCTGAAAGCGAAAAAGGGGCGGATGAAGATTTTGAGACAACATGTACGAGTTTGAAGGCAACAGGTAGCTCGAGTCCGATCATGATAAGGAAGTCGCAAAGGTAGAGTATGAGACAAAAATATCTTGATGATTACGTTATGCTGGTTGAAGAAGAAGCAATGAGTTTGCTGACATATCTTAATGATGAATCGAGGTCTTTTGAAGAAGCAAAGGATTCGCATGAATGGAATGTTGCGTGTAAGGGCGAGATTTGGTCCATTACAAAACTCGATTCATGGGATCTGGTTGATCTTCCACAAGGAGTAAAGCCAATAGGATTAAAGTGGATATTCAAGTTGAAGAGGAATTCGGATGGCAGTATCAATAAATATAAAACTCGGCTCGTTGCGAAAGGATATGTACAGCGACACAGAGTAGACTTTGATGGGGTGTTTGCACTTGTAGCTCGCATCGAGACCATACATTTTCTCATCAATCTTGTTGCTTCTAAAGGATGGGAAGTGCATCATCTTATCGTTAAAACAATGTTTCTTCATGGGGAGCTAAAAGAAATCGTTTATGTTTCACAGTCTGAAGGTTTTGAAGTAAAAGGTTGCAAAAACAAGGTCTACAAACTCAAGAAAGCGTCGTATGGATTAAGACAAGCTCTGAGAGCACGGAACGAGAAGTTGAATCAAATCCTTGCGAAATTCCAATTCACAAAGTGCTTGAAGGAACCTTCTGTATTTCGCAGGATAGTAAGGGGAGATTCACTTCTAGTTGTTTATGTTGATGATTTTTTTGTTACAAGAACAAACAAAGTTGTCATTGATGAGTTTAAAAGTGAGATGGCCTCAAAGTTCGAGATGAGTGATCTCGGGAGACTGACCTATTATCTTGGAATTGAAGTAACTCAACATAAAGGAGGAATAACCTTGAACCAGATGCTCTTAAAATCGTCAAAGAAGCAGGAATGAAGAAATGCAATGATGGTCATATACCGATGGATATGGGACTAAAGTTGTCGAAATTTGAAAGTGAGAAGGAGATAGATCCTACGAATTATAGGAAGGTCATTGGGTGTCGTCGATACCTACTTCATACGAGACCAGACTTGTCGTTTTGTGTAAGAGTCTTAAGCTGGTACATGCAGAGTCCTAGAGAATCTCATGGTGTAGCTTTAAAGCAATGCCTAAGATATCTACAGGGCACAACTTCTTTCGGTTTGACTTTCAAAAGTTCAGCGCTAAGTATGACGAGTTTAGTTGGGTATAGTGACGTTAGTCACAATGTGGATCTAGATGATGGAAGAAGTACAATTGGTCATCTGTTTTATCTAGGAGAAAGTTCGATTACCTGGTGTTCTCAGAAATAAGAAATTGTCGCATTGTCATCATGTGAGGCTGAATTTATGGTTGGGACTGAGGCTGCAAGACAAGCAATTTGGCTTCAAGATTTGCTTGGAGAGATACTCGGAGTTTAATGAGAAAGGGTGATCATTCAAATAGATAATAAATTGGCCATAGCACTTGCGAAGAACTCGATATTTCATGGACGGAGTAAACACATACATACAAGGTATCACTTTATAAGGGAATGTGTTGAAAAGGAGTTGATAGAAGTTGAGAATGTTTCTGGAAAAGAACAGCGAGCAGACATTCTTACAAAGGCTCTTGGCAGTTAAAGTTTAAGGAGATGAAAGATTTTATCGGTGTTCACGAGCTTAGAGAAGATGGTTTTGAGTTTAAGGGAGAGAATGTTAGGATAAACTCAAAGAAACTTGGTCTGCAAGCAAAAGGAAAAAAGGAAATTTAGTTTAAGGATAAATTTTGCTTTAAATTAAGAGTTATCTAATCTAAGAGTTTTCCTATTAATAATTGGATTTGTGTTTTTTTATAAAAGTTGAGTTATTGCTAAAAGAGTTGGGGGAATTTTTTGAGAGAGAACTTTAGGTTTTGAGTTATTTTTTTTAAAGATTGATAAAGAGAAAATTCTTTATTTTGTTTGATCGATGTTTGAATTCTACATCTTCGTCATCAAAAACAATTTAGTTAGAAAAAGATTTATCTAGTTATACTTCCATAAGAATTTTTGTTTCTCCAAAACTAAGGCTTTGAATGTGAAGCGTAAAAAATGCGATTATTTGACGGTTCAGATGAACCGTATCATTTGCTCTCATTCATACATTTTGTTTAAACACACAAAGTTCCATCTTTTTTAATAATAAAAAAATCTTGAACCACAAGTGGTTCATATTTGCAAAGAAAATTTGAGATCTGCTATACACAATAAAACCACTCCAATTATGAAATGTAGTGCTATGCTTTATGTGTAATATTGGTTTTTATATTTATGCTATAATCTTTAATTTAAAATAAAAAATAATATTGCTATGACAATAATAATAATTATGCTTGAATACATACTATATTTATTATTCTGTAATAACTATAACCATAAAAATATATATTATATTTATTATTCTATTTTCAAAATTTGTCTTTTATTTCAATAATGTTAACTACAATAAAGTATTGATTTTATTTATTAACATTTTATGTTATTATATTACGTAGAAATTATGATATAAAGTTAATAGTAGAAGCATTATATGAAAAATATATTTTGAAAAGCTGAACAAATATAAAAGTTTTACTTTTATAGAATTTATTTTGATATGCATAATATTATGTGAAATGTTTTATTTAAATTAACGTTTTACGATATAAATATTTGGTTCTCATTATTTGATCCGCTTTTACCATTCAAACATATATTTTCGATAGCTAAATGCGTTTGATCTGCTTAATCCGCTTGATCCGTTCCGCTTGGTCCGTTTTCTCCATTGGAAGCTTAAGTGGATCTAATCTTGTCTTGTGAGTAAGCATTTATTCACTTAGACCACGTGTTACATAGCTAATCCCTAGTTTAGAATAACAACAAATCAGAACTTGTTATATAGTCATCCAAACAAGAATAGTGAATATCTTAGACGCATTAAAAAAATCTTTTAAAAAATTCAAAAAACAACAAAAAGGAGGCAATCATCTACATACTAAACTCTCCTTTTGAGGCAATCAATAAAAGGAAGCAATCTAGCAACTTGTGGATAGAAAAAGTAAAGAATTTTAGCAAAAGTGTCGTTTGTGAAACGTATTACTTTGGTACTTTAGTTTTAAATCTTAAGAATCTCGATGTCAGTGACCAAAAATAAGTAAAAGAAAGAATCTCGATGTCAGTGGGTTATTTCTTTTAAAGGAAAACGTCAAAACCAAAACAAAAGAAAGAAAGTAATTTCAGCAAAGTGAAAGAAGTGCTAATTGATGTGCGAGAGAACATTTGGGACCTCACCGTCAAATCAATCGACACATTCAAAACGTAACCTTAGCTGTATATTAGGGAATAGGGATACTTCTCTGAGATCCAATGTCCGTTATGATACAATTTTACTTTTACATTTGATAGACTATATTCACTAAGAAACCGGACGATTACATGCTAAGCCGGTAAAATACCCGTTTTTTCTGGAGCCATGTATGTTTTTATCTCCAAATACAAAATCTAGATGCAAATGCACCGAATGCTATTTGTTTAACCATTTTAAGTTTATATCCAAATATAACATCTCAAATGTTAAAAATTTAAAATACAAAATTTTAGAAACTTGAAGTGCAATAAAATATAGAGCATGGATACAAATTGCATCTCAATATTCAAAAAGATTAAGATACTATTGAATATAAAAAAATATTTGGTAATACAAATACATTTAAAATAATATAATTTTTTTTAAAAAAATTGCAAACCTTGAAGACGTAAAATCCACAAAAATAACAAAAATTGCCAAGACTGCAAAAATAGTAAAGCTACTTAAACCTCCAAAATTGCAAAATCCGCAAAACCCACCAAAATGATAAAAACCCTAAGAATAATTGAATCGTAGAAATCGTTAAATCCGTTAAAATTGCAAAACCGCAAATGCAATAACTGGTAAAACCATCAAGACTGCTAAAACCACCAAAACACAAAAATTGTTAAAATCCACCAACACGCAAAAATGCAAGAACCACAAAAAACAAAAAAAAACTCGTAAAAATCACCAAAATACAAAAACTGTTAAATCAGCAAGAATTGCAAAAACCGCGAAACCGCCAAAACCATAAAATCGAAAAAACCGCTAATGTTAGAACAATTTTTGGTACAAATGATTTGTGCTCAGCTTTACGAAATGATAAGAAGAAGGAGACTGCTTGTCGTGTTGCTTCCTCTGGCTGTGGTTATCGACAAACCAGGAGGTCTTGATCTTAGTCTACCACCATATGCCTATGGGCCAGTATGCATCACTAGCTGTCTTGATAGCAGCAGGAGAGATGAATCGTATGGCTCACGATGGTCTTTCTACTCATGGTGACCGCATGGTCCTCCTACTCCAGATGGTGATTCCTGCTACCAAGGATGTCGTCTGGGTGTTGAGGTATGTCACCATGGAAGTTGTTTGGATTTATAGTTGCATCCTTCAGTGGGGGTTGTCGACGTACCCGTCAGCGGGGATCGTCGACGTACCCTTCAGTGGGGATCAAGTCATTCGTAGTTCATGTTATTGGGAGGCATGTGGCCTAGGTGGTGCGTAGCCTTATTGGCACATGGCCTTGTGGGCACGTGGCCTTGTAGTTGATAAAAATCATATATATGATCTAGAGGGCGCATTACGTGGATCAGATGGTAGATTTGTGGATATGCTTCATGAGCATGGTGTCATCCTGCTAGTGGGTAGGAGGTCGTGGCGTTGTCCTGCTTGTGGGCAAGAGGTCGGGGCATGAGCTACTAAATAGACTTGTAGGCGTGTTACAACAAGTAGAGACCTTGATCTCGTTGGTATTGATCAAGTATATATACTTGTTATGGGCAATATCGATGAAGGTGATCTTCTGGCTATGCTTCTTATTGCCTTTGGCTGCTATATGCTATGCATATGGTCGAATTGGTGTTAAGTTGAAGGAATCTTACTGCTTTAGCAGGTGACGACCTTCCTTCTTCCTAGTTTGGTGCCCATGACCCTTGTAGACTTATGTCCTCCTGCTCTCATGTTGTTCGTACGACCCTTGAAGATATGTCTTCAAGGATATTGCATGGAGGACGTGGAAAACATGTTTCTTAGGATTTGCAATGAACCCTTGTCGAGGTAGATCTCTCGATAAATAGAGTTCTCGTTTATCATGTCGAGTACTTTTGATTTGGATGATTTAGGATGATCTAAGTTCCCTTTGTATTGAATAAATTAGGATGGAATAAGATCCCCTTCTTAGGTTTTGGATTCCCCTATTTACAATAGAAAGTCGTGCATTCTTTTTAGGATTAAGAAATATTCATGTTTATCCTTAGATAATGGAATATTTCCTTTACCCTTTAGGACATCCATATAAATCTTCTATTTTTCTTAGGTTTAGGAAAATTCGACCTTATCATGATAAATATGAACATTCATACTTATCTAGAAATTTTCCTTTTTATCTGGAGTTAGGAGGAATCATTTAGCCTATAAGTCGGAAGCCAAAAGTCGGAGGTAGACGTTCTGATCTAACCCGATGGTTTTTGCTCCGGGTTAAATTATCCCCAACAGGTAAGACCCCCAAAAGCGTAAAAATCCCCAAAATCGCAAAAAATTAAAAACCTTTGAAACCACCAAAACCGCAAAAACCATTGAAACTAGGCGTGAGTGTTCAAGTGTTTGGTTCGGTTCCAAATCTTTCTATTACGAGATTTAGGATCTATATTCAAACGATTAGAATCGATTCCATTCCGATTCTGGATCCAAAATTTTTAATTTGGTTCTTTCGGTTCAGAGGTAGGCATTCGAGTATTCGTTCGGGTTCGGTTCGGTTCACGTTTATTCTAATTTTGGATTTTTGGATCTAGAGGTTCAAGATCCATTCGAATACTTATATGTCCGGTTCATGTTCGGTTCGGATCCCGGAACATGTTTAAATTATGTGAAAAATTCAAAAATCCAAATTTATGTTAAAAATCTCAAATTCAAAAATAAAAAGTATACAACATATAAAGTTAAGTAATACATGACCAAATACCTAAAATTAATAAAAAAAATTCGCTTATGATCGGGTATTTTGATAAAGAATCTGTAGATGTTTTAGGTACTTTTCGATACTTCGAGTATTTTAAATTTCTTTCTTGAGTGTTTTTTAGTATTTTGGATAATTCAAAATTTTATCCTAGTATTATTAATAATTTAATACTTTGGATATTAAATCAGAAAATAATTAATATATTTAAGTATATTATTTTAGTGTAGGTAACCAAAATATTTCGATCAAGGTCGGATTCCATTTCGGTTCTTCAGGTATTAAAGTTTAGAAATCCGTTCGAGTATTTTACAGGTTTCAGTTAGGGTTCGATACAATTTTTTAGAGTCTGGTTAGGTTCGTTTTTTTATCTGGATATTTTACTCACCCCTTTTCGATTTTAAAATTTATGATCCGTTCGGTTTGTTTTTCCGGAACCAAAATTAGAAGTGAATCATACTTTCGATTTTTGTGGTATTAAGTTTCATTCCAAACTAAAATTTTCAGTTTCAGTTCTTTCGTTTCCCGAATTTAGGTTATATACTAGAATCGATTCTAAACCAATTAGGTTCCGATTCCAAATTATAAGTTTCAGTTCATTCAATTTTGATTATTAGGATCCATTCGCTTATATCTTAGGACCCAAAACGAGAACCAGAATCGAAAGTTTGTTTTCGGATCCCTCTGATTCGGTTCGGGTCGGATAGTTTTTCCATGCCTAATTGAAAAGCAAAAAACCGTTAAACACACAAAACTAATGAATTCACCAAAACACAACAACCATTAAAAATTGCAAAACCCATAAAATCTACCAAAACCATAAAAATCACCAAAATTCAAAAACGGTTAAATCAACTAAAAGCGGGAAATTTGACAAAACCTTAGAATCGCAAAAAACAACTAAAACATCGAAACCGTAAAATCGACCAAACCCGCAAAAATGTCAAAAATCGTTAAAACCATCAAAATCGCAAAAACCACTAAAACACAAAAATTGTTAAACCGCAAAATCCTTCAAAAGGTGAAAACCACCAAATCAACCAAAACCGCTAAACCAACCAAAACCGCTAAAATAACAAAACCACATAAACCACTAAACACCAAAACCAAAAACTGCAAAAAACCGCAAAAAACCGTCAAAATCGCTAAATTCGCAAAAACAATTAAAACTGCAAAACCGTATAACGGACAGTATCTCAAAAATTGTTAAATTTGCAAAACTACAAAAACGTAAAACCGACAAACCCACAAAAACCGTAAACCTGCAAAAACCCTAATTGAAAGTAATATTGTGACAAATAGTGGTTTTACATTATGTTAAATCATCTTACTATATAAAGCTCAACACGTTTATCGTATGTGTGGTATGTGGAAAAATTATAACTCACCAGATTGGGACATGTGTCAGTTAATCGATAAGATTATTACATGTGTCAACTAGTTAAGTTTTACAATTTTGTATAAGTAAATTTTCAATTTTATAGAAATTTAACAATTAAATTTAGTAATTTCATTGTAATTGATCGATTATTACACGTATTAACAATGAAAATTTAACAATTTTGTCAAGGAAAATTCTGTTGTACAAAATTAAAATATTAAATGTGAATAATTTTAGTGACCAAAAAAGTGAATAATTTCATTAAATAAATTATAATGAAACAAAATTTTAGTCATAAAAAATCTTTACTATAGTATTTTATCTATATAATAATAATATATATCCTAATTTTTGGATTAATAAAATTTTAGATAATAAAATTACTTATTTATAATCCACGCATTTTCAAATATTTAATAGCTGTTTTTAAATTATAATTTCAGAATCTAAATTTACACTAATAATTTTACATATATATTTATCTATGGTCATGTTCGTTTACAGGTCGCGGCGACCAGCGACCAAAATCTGCGACTAAACGTTGTTCGTTTTCTTGTCGCAGACTCCGCGACAGGTCGCCGCGACCGAACGCTAGCGTCTCGCGATTTAAAATTTTGATCACCGAGGAATTCAGCTTCGCGACCAAAATCCGGCGTTTAAAAAAAAATTAAAACTCCAAATAACCCTAAGAGCGCCGTTTTTCATCTCTTCATCTTCTTTGATTCAATCTTCACTTTCTCTCTATTGATCTTGTTGGATCTGTTCTTCAGCGTTATCTACCTCCATCTCTCTCTCTCTCTCTCTATATATATATCTATCTATCTATCTCTCTCTCCCCCCTCGGTGAAAGGTGAAAGACTCAAAGCAGAGGAAGAGACTGTAATCCACCAAAAACTTCATCTTCAGCCTAAATTTTACTCAGGTTAGCTTCTTCTCTCTTCATAGCTTAATGGGTAACTATAAAACTCTGTTTTTATGTTCTTAATCCTAGCAAAATTTGGTGGATTTCTAGTGTTTTTTCTCGGATTTTGAGAAAACATTTGGTGGGTTTCTTCTCTCTGAATCTTCTATTTATGTGGGCAAAAGTGTTTTTATAAACCAGAATTGTGTAATGGTGACAGTGATGTTCATCTGTACAGTTCTAAGATTTGTATAGTAATCATATACAATCTTAGGTTACTTCTGCTTTGCAATTGCAGAAAGCGTTTCAATTCTCTTGAAGAGTCCATTGATCTTCTGCACCAGAGGCACAGTAATCATATACAATCTTAGGTAACTTCTGCTTTGCAATTGCTTCATACTCGGTAACGTTTGTAATCTCCATTTTCTTTCTGTCGAAAAAGAGCAAAAAGGCATGATCAATTAGTTAAGTCATAGCTCTTAAGATTATAATAGTTGAAACATAAAGTATCTCTGTTTGGTCTTAAAACACAGAATATCTCACACACACCTTTGATGAAAAAATGGAGCTCTCTCAGGAGAGATGAAAAGTGGGAACTTAAAGCTTATACATTTTGATATATATCTCAACGTTTATTCTTGGTTAAATGATTGTCATGATTAATAAGTAACAATGTAAACATTGTTGTAAAGTTGGTTTTAGCTTTGAGATATAGATACTTGGATCTAATCTTAGAATTGTGATTTGGCTTTAGCTTGTACAAACTATCTTTGCTGGAGAAATCGGAAGAACTAATTGTTCTTGTGTTTTGCAATCTCTTTAGCTTCTTCCGATCTTTTCTGGTTTTGTTGTATGAGCTTTTAGTTACAGATTTATATCTTTGTTTAAAATAGGAAAATGAATATGCGTCGTGTCTGTGGGGGATATTAGGTTTTGTTTACTGATAAATAAAGTTTTATTTTTATGTTTTAATTACCTCGATTTACTGTCAGTTAGAAATTGGTTATAATAATAGTCTCTTGTTCTTCTTGTATGTATGTGAGCAGATTCATTTCTGGAATATAGCAAAAGAAACATGGCTGGTGATGTAAGTTTTTAAGCAATTCTAATTTCTTAAGATGTTTTGTGATTGTTTAGTTTAGTTTGGTTGGCTTTATGCTAGTTTAGTTTATTTGGATATTGATAAGAATTGTTATTTAGAGTTGGACCGACGAAGAATGTCGATACTTTTTTACTCTTTATGCCATGAGAGGAAAAAAGGAAATAGAACGAAGCTTGGCATGAATTCAGTTGGAAAAGAGTTCATCATTAAGAAGTTTGAAGAGAAATTTAGTAAGAGACACGTATGGGATAACTTCAAGAACAAGATCGATGTTAGTAGAAAAGCATACGTCAAATTTCAGAAGTTGACTCATAATAGAATCGGGCTTGTCTATGATGATATGGGAAGGTTGGAGATGTCGAATGCATGGTGGGATGAACGTATAGCGGTAATTAACTTTCTTTTAAATTTAATCTATTTGATATTTATGAGTATTGTTTCTTTGTGCCCACATGTTATGTTATGTTAGTGAAACAAATGAAGTTGAGTGTTGTAGGATTAAATGCTTCTGTTTATGGAGAGAACAAATGTTTTTATGTGTTGATAATTATGTTTTGTATGTGTTGTTGCTCTAGAATCTTTTTGGGATTAACTTTTATGTTTTGTTTTTTAATAGGAATGGTCTGGTGCAAGAAAGTATAAAAACCAATTGATTCCAAACATGGATATGTATGAAGCTGAGTTTGGTGCGGTTACTGTGACTGGAGCAAAAGGATGGAGCGCTCAACAAGGAGAAGCTAGCTTAAATTCTAGGGTGAATGCAGAAAAAGAAGATGAGTCTGATTCAGTTGACACTGATATGCCAGCACCAAGAGCTAGATGCTCAAAGTCAAANTCAAAGTCAAAAAGAAAGCGTAAGGAAGTTGAATCAGGAGCAGAGCCTTATGTTACACGCAATGCGATTCTTGCAGAAAAGAATAAGCTTGCTGAAAGGATGTTACAAGTGTTGGAACGTGATCACTTATGCAGTGTAGAT
>OVAN01009771.1:0-16532 GCA_900406275.1 Anastatica hierochuntica | reverse complement strand
TATATATATATATATATATATATATATATATATATATATATATATATTTGCTTTTATAAATTATCTTCTCTATTAGTGTTCTAACTTTTTATATCGTGGAAAGATATAAAATTATCAAACTAATTTGAACAATGGAAATCTAAAATAACAAATGGACTAATATGAAAATATGTACCATTTTAGATTACTTTGTATATCGGTTGAGTTCAGTTCAGTTTTCTGGATTTAAAGTATTGGAATTTTAGAAAATATATGTCTGTCGAGAATATTTTTGGATTTTAGACCAAAAAAATAATTAGATAAGTTTTATCACTATTATCAAGATTTCGTATATTTAATGTATTTTTTACATATCTAATTAGAATGGCAAAAAAACCCATGATAGATTGCATATCGTCACTTCCATTTGAACTGCCGGTAAAAACAAGCAAGAAGAAACGCTAAGATGAATTTTCAAGTAGTAAATATTTGAGATAGTGCAAACCAACTGATCTCAAAATAGACAGAGAAAATGGTATGAACTAGAAGTGCTTATTCTTCTTATAATAGACATTACTAAGCCTGATGAATTCATATTGAGAAAAATGTTACAACAACTATATGGAAACTACAATATAAATATGAACGAAAAAAATTAGATTTGAACCTTCACACTAAATTCATAATGGTGTATTTGCATATTGTGTTGTCTAAATATTCCTAAATGTTCGAAAAGGTGATTCTTTTAGCTACGCATAAATAGGAAGGCGATTTTGTGTGCTATCTACCCTACTTTTCTTTGTCGGTGTTGCTGCTCTGCAAAGGTGCTTCTATGGTGGTTGCGGTCACCTACCTGGTAGCAGGAGAGCCTCCCGATGGTCCTGCCTCTGCTTCGATTGGTAAACCATCGACGAATCGCTCATGGGTATCTGTTGCTGGTTCTGTTTCAGGTTCTCTGAAGCAACACGTTCTCACAAGGCTATCTGATAGTGATGAAGAGGGGTTTAATGTACGTGATGATATTATGACTCGCATCATCTTTGGAAAAATTTTCTGATTCGCCGATTCCTAGACACAATGCCACATGTAGCGAAGGTCCACGTTATCGTCAACAAGATTTTGTGTTATGGTAACAAGTCAGCTCGGATTGGCGTTCTTGTTGTTGATGCTACAACTATGAAGTTTTGAATTTTGGATCTTGGAATTCGCATAAAGGTTTTCCAGAGGGGTGTTTGGAACATCGCGAAGATTCCAATGGTGTTATCAGAATGGAGTCATGTAGTTCTTGATTCTCAGCCGGTGCTTGAGTCTATTCCTTTATGGTTGGATCTTAAGAATGTTCCGCAGCGTTTGTTCTCAGAGAAGGGTTTGGCTTTCGTTGCTAATGTTGGTGGTGAACCAAGGAAGTTACATCAGGATACATTGGCGTGTAATAGTTTTGATAAGACTCGTGTTTTTGTGATTGCTAATCTCTCGAAGGAGTTGCCTAGGCATGTTCGGTTGGATAACAAGAAGGGATTCAAAGTAGATATTGCAGTGTCTTATCCGTGGTTATCTCCACAATGTGATTCATGTCGGAAATGGGGGCACAAAACAGAGGCTTGCGTCTTAAAATCAAAGGGTAAGGCAGTGATGATTGGTAGTGAGGTGGAGTTGGGTAATCAAGGTCAGTCAAAGGTGTGGCTTCCTAAGCTGGGGTCTAAGGAGGTTGTGACTAGTGAGAGTAGCAATGTTATCCCTGAGACGAGCTCTGTAGACAGGTTGGTTGTCGAGAAGGAAAAGGTTCCAGAACTCTAGGGAGGAGCTGGTGTGGATCTTCAGTTGGTTGTTAGTGACAAGAATGTGTTGGAACCGATAGTGGAGGAGGAGGACTTGCTAACTTTGAATGCTGGAAAGGTGGATGAGTGGTCTTCTCCTTCAATGAAGCGATTTGTTACAGAATCAAGAGCCCTTTGGACTCTGATTTTAACATCTCTTTGTCGCGGTTTTCAGTGCTCATTGCAGAAGAGAATGAGCTCTCCGAGGATATTGACATTTCAGAACCAGAGGAGGAGGAACATGTTCAGTGTGATGGTTCAGAAGTGGGCTCGGATGTGGTTGCAGAGCAGGATCATTCTCTTGATCATAATGTTGCTTCTACTTCTGTGCAAGTGTGTGGTGTGTAGGGTCCTATACGTCAAAACATGCCAAGGCTTAAGAGAGGTGTAAACAAATTTTATGAAGAGGCTTCAACTGTGACTGCGAAAGTGCTTGGCTCATCTCAGAAGGGTTGGAGAGGTTCTCATAAAAATAATTAATGTCGTTCTTCGCGTGGAATGTGTGCGGTTTAATTAAACCCATAAGCACACAACCATTCATCGATGGCTTTCTACAAGTTCTCTAAAGTTTGGATGTTTGTTGGAAACGCGTATTAATGAAGCAAAGTCTGCACGTATAACTAATCAAGCTCTACTAGGTTGGTCTTTGTTGACGAATTACAAGTTTAATTAGCGTGGTCGTATTTGGATTGTTTGTAGTAATGATGTTTTACTTACACCAATGTTCAAATCGACTCAACTTGTGACATGTTCAGTTATGGATCCATGTATTGGGTTTGAGTATTTTGTTTCGTTTGTTTACGTGTCAAATTTTGAGGGAGAATAGAAACTTCTATGGGATGATATACGAGCACATCAGACCTCTCCAATTTTTTGTGGTAAACCTAGGCTGCTCTTGGGTGATTTTAATGAGACAATTGCCACGAGTGAACACTCAGGTTTGAGCTTAGTGTCATCGAGTATGAGGGGTTTTCAAGACTTGATCTCTGCATGTTCACTTATGGATTTGTCATTTCATGGTCTGCATCACACATGGTGGAACCATCAAGAACACAATCCTATTAGCAAGAAGCTCCACAAATCTTTGATCACTGATTCCTGTCTTGTGAGGTTCCCATCCTCATTTGTTTTTTTTTGAAACCGGCGTATCTCGCATCATGCGCACTTTGTAATTAAGTTGGATTCTTTGGAAGCCACTTCTCGTAGACCTTTTAAGTTTCATTCTTTCTTGACATCACTTGTTGGTTTTCTCTCTTCGGTGCAAACTTATTGGGGTGGCACAGAGGAGTTATTCTGCTCTCGGACTGCTTTATTCTGGTTTTCGAACAAGCTAAAGGGTTTAAAGCAGGAGTTAAGGGCTTTGAATAGAAACCAGGCTGGTAACTTGATCCAGAGAGCTAAGGAGGGGTTTGAGGCGTTGTGTGTGCGGCAGGCTGAGGTGATCTTGGATCCATCTCCGACTAATGTACTCGCTGAATCAAATGCTATGGTGCATTGGTAGTTTGTTGGTGCACTAGAGGAGGCTTTTTTAAAGCAAAAGTCAAAGATACATTGGCTTTGATTGGCTGACCAGAATAATAGGTTTTTCCACCGTGTTGTTCAAGCCCGACGGGCACAGAACTCGATTCGCATGGTTCGGAATGAAAGCGGAGATGTGGTTACATCGATTGAGGGTTTGAAGGCTAAGGCGGACGGATGGTTTAAGTCCTTTTTGTTGTTTCAGCCTGCGGATTTTGTAAGTGCATCAATGGCTCAGTTGCAGTACTTGCTACCTTTCTAAGTTTCTTCAGAGCAGCGGGTTCTTCTGATGCAGCCAGTAGTGGAAGAGGAGTTCCGATCTGTTCTTTTTGTTATGCCGTCGGACAGATCTCCTGGGCCTGACGGGTATACGAGTGAGTTTTACAAAGCAGCTTGGTCGATAGTGAACAAGGATTTTGTGGTTGTTGTTCAATCTTTTTTGCTAATGGATATCTACCAAAGCGCATAAACTCCACCATTTTGGATCTTATTCTGAAGAAGGTAGAAGCAATGGGAATGAAGGACTATCGTCTTATCTCTTGCTGCAACATTCTATACAAGGTGATTTCAAAGATTATTGTGAATAGGCTAAAGCATGTCTTGCCAGCTTTCATCAAACTGAATCAGTCCACCTTTATGAAGGATCTTCTTCTTATGGAAAATCTTCTTCTGGCAATGGAAATAGTAAAAGACTACCACAAGTGTGAGATTTCCCCAAGATGTGCATTAAAAATTGATATTGCGAAAGCCTTTGATACGATGCAATGGGGTTTTGGATAATGTTTTGAAGGTTATGGCTTTTCCGGACATGTTTATTAAGTGGATCTTAATTTGTGTCACCACAACTTCTTTTTCGGCTCAAGTAAATGGTGAATTGGCGGGTTTTTTCACATGTACTCGTGGGTTGAGGCAAGGTTATGCGGTTTCACCATACCTTTTTGTCCTCTCGATGAATGTACTTTCTACGATGTTAGATAAGTCGGTTGTGGATGGACGCCTTTAGTACCATCCTATGTGCAGCTCAGTAAAGCTCACGCACCTCTGCTTCACCCACGATATCTTGGTTTTCTCGGTAGAAACGTCACATTCTGTTTAAGCGATTGTTGATACATTTGATGCTTTAGGGAAACTATCTGGTCGGAAGATGAACCTACAAAAGTCAAATATTTATATGACTGGCATTTTTTCTTTTATAAAGGAGGAGATTCTTCAGCGGTTTGGTAATTTACATGATGTGTTTCCCATTTGATATCTCGGGGTACCTCTTACTACAAAGCGATTGAGTTTGGTGGATTATGCTCCGTTGCTTGAGAAGATAAAGGTGAAGTTTCACTCTTGGTCTACTCGCTTTTTTTCTTTTGCCGGGAGGTTGCAATTGTTATTGTCGGTTATCTCGAGTATTTCTCAGTTTTGGTCTTTTGTGTTTCATTTGCCAAGCTGCTGTCTCCAAGAGATAGATAGTTTATGTTCCGCTTTTTTGTGGTTTGGCTCAGATTTAAATCGAAAGAATGTGAAGGATACTTGGGATGATGTTTGTTTTCCTAAAGCTGAGGGGGGTCTCGGCTTAAGATCCTTGCAGATTGGGAATAAGATCGTGGGTTTGCGCTTAATATGGCGAGTTCTCTGTTCAGTTGACTCTCTTTGCGTTAATTGGGTGAAGCGTTATCTCATTCGGGATAGCTCATTTTGGATAGCTTCAGATTCTCTTGGTTCGTGGGCTTGGAGGAAACTACTCAAGTTAAGAGAGCTAGCATATAACTTTGTGAGGGCGGAGATTTGTGACGGTTTATCTGCATCTTTCTGGTATGATAATTGGTTGCCTGAGGGCCGGCTAATAGACATTGGTGGGTTTCGAGGCTTTCGAGGCATGGGGATTCATAGGAATGCCACGGTAGCGGAAGCTTCTTTCACGAACTGGGTTTTTCGGCGGCAAAGACCAGATGCTTTGCGTTTAATAATGGATGCGCTTAGGGAGCTTCTTATACCTTCGGTAGGTGTAGAATCTGATCTCTATGTCTTGCGGCAGAAAAATGGCGGGTTCAAGGATTCATTTAGCTCGAAGGACATTGGTGAACAACTCAGAAGCAGCCGACCATTGGTTACTTGGTTTTCTCTTGTTTGGTTTAAGTTCCATACACCTAAGCATGCTTTCATTTGTTGGCTTGTTGTCCACGACAAGCTTTCTACGGGGGTTCGCATGGCACAGTGGGGAAACAACGTTGACTCCTCTTGTGTGTTATGCTCTGGAAATGTGGAAGATCGGGCTCATCTTTTCTTTCGGTGTAGTTTCTCGGCGCGTGTTTGGTCACTCCTTTCTTCTAGATTGTTGGGTGAATTCTAAACAAATGATTAACCTCAACTTGTAGAGTTACTCTGCTCGTAGATGCTTGAGGAGCCGGAAAAGAAGCTTCTCACCTTGTTGGTTTTTCAAAGCACCATTTACCATTTGTGGACTTTTCGTAATCAGAGAAGGCATGGTGCGATTCTTCCTCACCCGCATGACATTATTAGGCTAATAGACAAGTCCATTGGGACAAAGCTATTAGCCTTACGAGGTTCGGCTCAATGATTACCTGATGATCTCCATATTCATTTGTTCGGATCACGGTTTTAGCTATTCTTTCTCAGTAGGTTTTGATTTGTAAAGAGTAGATTTCAGAACAGTAACATTTGTTGTACAAAGGTTTTTGTTGCAATTAAGTATTACATTTCAACAAAAAAAATATTCCTAAATGTTCTCACTTAAATCACATATCTATTATTCGAGTATTTTTATTATTGTTATTATTATTATTTCTGAGTTATTATTAAGTCTGAGTTATAGAGTCCTTGTATTCACTATAAAATGAGTTAATCCTATTTATGTTGAATCTCAGACAAAATATTTGACTAAGGGGAGTTATCGGTTCTTTCTAATGAATTTTGATTTTCAAATCAAATCATGTGTTATTGAATCAATGATTTTCAAATCCATATTTAAATCATGTGTTATTGGTTCTATGATTTTGAAATCTAAATTAAAATTAACTTTTATTCAACAGTTAGGATTTATATATGGATTTGATTTTAAATTGGATTTAAGTGGATTTATAAGTGTATTAGAGAAAAAGTTACAAATGCTCAAATATTGAGTTTGAAGCATGCATTTTGAAATTTTATTTTGTTAACCACTACAAAAACAAATGTCTAACCATTAGGAACCAATAGCACATGTTTGGACCTTATTTTGCATATATCATAAATTTAAGGAAGAATCCAAGAAAAAAGTAGGTCTACGATTTCCAAATTCATTATACATTTTGCATATTAGACACTTGCACATGCAATACTTTATCAGAATATTTTTTTAACAAAGAGAAAAATAAAACTATATAAATTATAAATTATAAATTATTGATGTAAAATCTAGACCATGATTGTTTGTAGCTCTTCAAATAGTTTTTAGATTTTGGTTTTTGGTTTTCAGATTTTAGTTTTAGATTTTTGAAATGAGATTCTTGAGTTAAAATCTATAAAAACTAGTTTTGGTTTTTGGAAGATATAATGAGAATCTAACAAAAACTATTTTTTGGTTTTTTAAGGAGAGCTTGATGTCACAAAATATGATTGGAAGATTTAAGTGAAAGCTGTTTTTAAATCTTGAAAAAACTAAAATTTAAAAATCTTGCTTGGTAAATCAATTAGCTTTTTAGAATCGAAAACCAAAAACTAGTTTAGAAACTACTTAACAATCAATGTCCTAATAATAATATTGCATGTGTTGATTTACACAATTTTCTACGAAAATTTTGCCAAATGAATTGTTCTTCCGAAAAACAAATTCTTATGAAGAAGAAAAAAGAGGATGAAAAAAGATATAGAAGAAGTTAATAATGATATGATAAAGTTTTTACAACTCAAGATCAACAAAGAGAGCATGCTAACCAGTTGAGAGCGACCATTGCAACAAATATGTGGAAAGATTTTATACGGTGATAGAAGAAAAAAAATTGAAATATTATTTATCTTTATATTTATTTCATATCTTATTATAAGACTAATAGTTATTTGTTTAAGTTTGAAATCCATTCTTTTTTTAAATTCACAAGCTTGAATTTCGAAATCTATTTGTTTAGATTATAAAATTCACTAATCTGATTTTGAAATCTTTGGATTTGTGAAGAAAAACAAAATTCACTCAAATTTTTAAATCCATAAAAATACAAAAACCAATACCCCCACTAAATATAAATTTTTCTTGACATCAAAAACAAAGAAAGAATGGTTAACATAAATAGGATTAACTCATTTGATCAAGTTTGATCATAGCTAATTTGATCATAGCTTGATTCCTTCGGGTTTGGTCGGAATAGCCTCTGAAGTGCGCATATGTCGAGATTGCGAAAATCCAGACTTGGTTATACAAGAACGAAAAGCTAGCTCTTCAGGGAACTTTGTCCGAATCATTGTACCTATTAGATGGTGAGACTGTTTTAGGAGAAACGAACACTATGTCAGGTGGAACAAATATCAATGTGAAGAAGAGGCCATCTAAGGATGAGACAACCTTGTGGCATGGGCGTCTTGAGCACAAGAGTATGATGTATCTACATACTCTGTCCAGAAAATGGGTGATCGATAAGAAAATGATTGGAGATTTGGATATCTGTGGGAGCTCTGTAATGGGAAAGCACAAGAGATTAAGATTTAACATTAAGGAAAATGATACATGAAAAGCTCTGAGATATGTACATGCTGTTATACAAGGATCTCCAATTGTAACTCCAAGTATGTCAGGGAAGCAATACTTCATGTCAGTTATCAACGATAATACAAGGAAAGTCTGAGTATATTTTTTAGGTGCTAAAGATGAAGAATCTAGTAAATTTTGTGAAGAGAAAGATGTGAAACTGAGGAAGTAAGGAATTATATTTTGATAGTTCAGGTGGAGATATTTGCGTCAGGTCTAGAAGTTGAAGCTTCAAGTGGAGCTGTTGACGAAACAGTTGAGTTAGATGTTGACGTAGAGGCTGAACGAGTTGAAAGTCTTGAAGGATATCATCTAGCAAGGGATAGAGAAAGAAGAAGAATAGTGTCACCTGCACGATATTCAAATTGTGATGTTGTAGCATTGTTTGCTTTAGTTGTAGCTGATGACGTATGTGCTGAACTACCTCAAGATTATCAGGGAGCAATGTATCAAAAATAAAAAGGTCATGTTGAAGGACTCTGCGATTTAGAGTTTACATTTGGCTTAGACGATATAAGGTTGATCTCAGGTTATGTATTCAAGGCTAGTGGTAAAACAATCAGCTGCAGATCAAGTCTGCAACACTCAATGGCTATGACAGCGAGTGAAGCAGAATATGTGGCATTTGTAGAAGCTATCACAGAAGGAATGTGGTTAAAGGGATTGGCTGAAGTGCTTGGATTCAAGCAGGATATGATAGAAATATCGTTTGATTTTAAAAGTGCATTGTGTCAGGCTAAGAACAATGTATATCACGTGAGGACTAAGTACATCAGCAGGAAGTTGCACAACATCAAGGACGTCATAACTCAAGATGATGTAAGTGTGAAGAAGATATCTTCTTCAAAAAAATCGTGGTGAAATTTTAACCAAAGCGGTTCCTATCAAAAAGGAAGTGGTTGGCTTCCTTTGGACAGCCGAACACTAAGAGCATCGGTTTTGCCTTGCAAGTGTGTGGGTTTTCATTACCTAAGTAGCGGATCATTGTTTTATTGTCATCAAGGTGGAGTTTGTTGGGCTTAATGAGCTTCATGGTTCTTTTGGTGATGGAAAATCAATTACAATAATCAATAAAAGCACGACTTTGATCTTTTCTTTTCATAGTAGCATTAGGAGCTTGTCCTAAAAATACCCTAAAATTTTGGTGCTAGAGGGAGGGGGTAACTCAAAAACTACGTGATGATGTGCAGATCAGAGACAATCGGTACGATAGCCGACTGAAACGAACTTGTGGCTGAACTTGACACCTTGAGGCAACAGCTGTAAGAACTAACAAGAGACAACAGAGGTGAACAAACAAGACTATGGCAAACCAAACCTTAGCCATGGATATGGAGGCAATAAAAACATAGGGAAGAGTAATCCAGGAAGATACAAGAGCACATTCAGAGACTTACACAACTAGAAGCAGAAATTAGTATGAAATCGAGAAATATTTAGACTAGAAATTCTAGCACCTACTTCTGACAATATATTAATAACATGGATTGTATCTTTAAGGTACTTATAATCTTTGAAGGGTTATTAATTTTAAAATTATGTTCCCGGAAACACATGATTGATAGAAACTCTCAAAGAGTTATCACAAGCAGTACAAATAATATGGGATGAAAATTTTGAAATAGCAATGGTCTTCATATATCCCAATTTTAACTAATAAAACAGATCTTATCTCAAAAGACTCTGTAGCAGGATTTACATAAAACTTACATTCAAGCACAGGAAATGATATTTGGTCCTGAAGCACCAGATTTTAAAAGTTATGTAAGCATTTTATAGTGGTACAACTCATTTAAAAGTTATGAGGGTATACGATGTGCTTCGTAATATAAGAAAGAAAGCTAAGATAAGCATTATAAGAACAACATGAATATCTCGAATGTTATGGATCAAAATTTCAATGATCCATGAGAGTATTTGACAATTATTGGAGTTTATTCACAGAAGCTTTGCTCATATAAGCTCTCAAAAGATATTATCTGAATGCATCTCATGCAGAGGATAATCACTGTGGAAATTATATGATAATGTTCGTGGTTGCACTCATGGAAAGATTTTTAATGAGGCGACAAGGAATAAGCAAAATATATAAATCAAAAGAAAATCAATAAAAATGTATTAAAAAGCCACGTCTGAAATGGGTGCAGAAGAACCATGTGAAGTTCGTCCAAAAGACAAAATGATACAAAAATATGAGGTTTCATCAAATATTCTCAATCTAAGAAATTCTGGATTGAAGATGAGATAAATTTTGATGAAATATTTTGTTTTTTTTTGTATTAGTAAAAGTTAGTAAAGAAAATGACGATCCAGATCCTAAATATGTATCACGGTGCAAGAAAAAGAGTGTTTGATAGAATGAAAAATGGTCATAAGAACTAAATTATTCTCCCTCCATAAGAGAAATGTTTGTGGACATGTTGTCATTACACCTAGAGATGTAATGAATTTAGATGCAAAAGGTTTTGTGGAAAAAAGAGAGAAACTTAGGTAACAAGATATAAAGTTCGTCTTATGTTATAAGGTTTTTCTTAAAGGTTGGTAACTGATTGTTAAGAATCGTATTCCTCGTTTATGGATGCAACACATTCATGTACTTGATGAGTTTGACGGCTTCAACAATTTAGAAGTGTATCTTATGGATATTGTAACGGCATATTTATATTTTATTACTTGATAGTGACATTTACATGATAATTGCTAAAGGATTAAAGATCCTTGAAGAATCAAAATTGCATGAAGCATTATCTAAGGGAACATGTTCATCGTAATTGGAGTTATCGCTTTATGGATTTAACAGTTCGCACGTTTGTTGTATAATCGCATAAGTGAATATTTTTTGAAACGAGATATATAAAACAATGCAATATGTCCTTGCATCTTTGTTAAGAAATCTTCATCTAGATTTGTTATCATTGTTGTATGTGTTGATGATCTAAACATAATTGGGACTCGAAAAGAATTTGATAATCAATGAATTCATATGAAAGAAGAGTTTGAAATGAAAGATCTTGGACAGACAAAGTTTTGTCTTTAGCTCCAAAAATGGAATATTGATACATCAATCAACCAAATGGTGATAAAGCGCTTTACTTTGGATCAAGCGAGTCATTTGAGTACTCCAATGGTTAATATATCATTATGGCATCCTCAACGACAGAAACCCAAATGGGTTTCTCAAAAAAATATTATTTTAAATTTTTTTAATAATATTAATTTTAAAAAAATTAATGAACAAAGATCACGAGTATCTTAGGCAGAGATCGGAGTTTCTTATGGGAGAGATGGTTCTACCAATTCTACACACACACTCTCTCTCACTTTTTGATTTTTATATTATTATTTTTAGATACTTATGTATGAGACGTGTGTTGAGGATGCTTTTAGATATTGACAAGGGTTCTTTTAGACCTTGTGAAAATAACCAAGAAATATTGGGTCATGAAGTACCTTATATGAGAGCTATAGGTGGACTAATATATTTTACAAATTTTGTTAAACAAGATATAATACTTGCTACTAATATGTTAGCAAAGTATACTTCATACCCTTCACGCAAACATCGGATTAGAATAAAACATAAATTTGTTATCTTTAGCGAACGACTAACTCGGGATTATTTTATACTAGAAACCTTGAATCTGGTTTAGTTGGTTATGCATATGCATGAAATTTTTTGTATCCGTATAAAACTTGATCACAAAGTGGATACATTTTTACTATTGATGGAACAACGATCTTCTAGAAATCTAGGAAACAAACTTTTGTTGTCACCCCTTCAAATTATGCATACGTTACGTGCTATATAAGACATGTAAAAATGCATATGGTTCAGATCTCTTACTCAAGACATATAAGAAGCAAGTGGGTTGATGACAAATAAAGAGCCAATAGTTGTTTTTGAAGATAAACGCTTCATGTGTCATACAAATCAAAGAAAGTTATATTAAGAGTGACAAGACAAAATATATTCCTTCAAGATTATTATCTTATACGGAAGAGCTCAAGAAAAATTAAGTGCATATTCAATATGCATGCAACATACTTATTCATAGCGGTGCTTCCTACTACGATGTTCGGATAATATTATCGGAATATCGGTGTAACACTCATCTCTTTTACTTGATCGAGACGGCAAGTTACATAATTAGTTAACTACTTTCAAAAATATAACTAACTTAATAAATGCATTTTGAAAATCCAAGTTATTATTAAAACAAACGTCTCAACCAAATCATCATAATGTCAACGTAATCTAATATAAAATAACTAAATTTGGTATACAAGAAATCTGAAATAAAGCATCAATTAAAACCAGTTTCAAAATCATCACATGAACAAAACATGCCTTGAACCTTTACTCCTCACCTGAAAGGGAAAAACGGAGAAAGGGGATGAATAACACATAGTCATTCATTGAGGGAGTTCATGTATGCCACATGATTTCCGACACTTGTACCAACCTGCATACGAAAATACTAACTCTAGAACATACGACCACACTTTTTATCGATCAACAAGCAAAATAAATAATTTATATCATGACATTCACATCAATCACATCCAATAATAATCACATTATATTATATAATTGGGCTGGCCGTCACCTCAAAAGGTCGTACGCCACCTTGGGCTCATCAGCCTATTTATGGGCCTTGAAAGGATCGCCATGTCCTTGGTTTGGCTCACATGACTTTGGTGGGATCGTCATGTCCTCATCCTCAGTTACACAAACTTTAACAAGATAGCCATGTTCGCGTTCCCAGTCTTTCACACAACCATCACTTACTAATCGTAATTTAAGAATCCATATCACCTTGAACAATATCATCACAAACAATCATCATGCATCACTCAATATCAGAAACCAAAATCTCCTAATCCTAACAAGTACACATACAAATTGCCTAATAATACTAAGAATCCATAGATCGTGCTGTCACCTTTGCCTTAATGTTGAAAACTGGATCTAGAAAATAGCAGTCAAAGTGGTTAAAACGCTATTATGGCGAGCTGAAACTTCGTTTTGGATTCTTACATTTGGCATTTTTTTGAAATTGCATTTGTTTTCAAAAGAAAATTAGGGTTTATGATTTTGAGAGAGCATGATGACTCTTTGTCAGAAAGCAACACGAATAATGACGTGTCCTTATCGTCAATTTGTATGGATTCCTTACAACAATATATTTCCAGAGATACCTTACTCACTTTCTAACTCTCTTGTTTGTTGGGAAACATTCCCACAAAACCCTTTCGTGAATCTAGAAATCATGTTTCAAATTTCGTAGTTTTGGGCTAACAAAACAGTGATTTCCCCCAACTTTTAGAACAAATAATGGATGGGGTTTACCTCAGAATTGAGCATTCTCGGTAGCTATAGAAAGTTGGAAACATCATCTTTCCCACAATAATCGCTTTTCTCCTTCGGACCAGGTCGAAAAATGGTCCATAAGTCACCTACTTGGCTCTGCTAACTCACGGATTATCTCAAGGATTGACACATGCGATTCTTGGTGATTCGACAAAGCTTCATTGTAAAAATCTTCTTGTAACATCTTAGGTCGTGACTCCTTTACATAGGAGAAGGAGCTCAATGTTTAGTTTAATGCAAAAGACAAAAATATTCTCTATTAGGGTTGGACTTATAACGTGGACCTTACGTTAAAAGCCTTTAAAATATTACTGGTACTACAATCGGAATGTGTTATTTGCAGAAATTGTGAAGAGAAATATATTGAAGTTTTTGTCAAAAGGGTTGTCTCTCTTTTTCATTTTATGGTCTAATACATCAATCTCTCTCTTCTTATTATTATTACTAGGTCGTACCTGGGCAAACACGCAGATATTTTTATATATTTATTTAAATTTTTAACGCATTAATATGTTTCAAATAATTCATATTTTTTACAAAAAAATATTGTTGGGTTTGGTATTTTTTTCGTTTGAACATAGTCTAATTTAGAATAATTATAATAGATATACCAAAAACCATTTATTAATCATTAATTCTCCAAATAAAAAATAAATTACAAACTCCTATCCCCATTTTTTTGCAAATGGGTTTTTTCTCTTTCTAAAGGACTCCAATAATTTTTTAGACTCCGACAAAGTTAAGTATGGGTTTTTATGGTTTTCAACAAATTCACCCTTCAATTTATATGCAATAATTTTGAGGGATATAACTAAAAACAACTATTCGATTATCTTTTGAGTTGCTTGTTTTAAAAGAGTAAGAATATGATTTTTTCAATTTTTTAAGATACACTCATATAGACTTGGAATTAAAAACAAAAGAATTATAAAATTATCTAAAAAAGTAAATTAACGTATGAGTTCCGTATAAATTGTAAATCAAAGTTTGATTCAAACTATATATATTCATAAAATTACTTATATGCATTGAAAAAATTAATCATGCTATGAACAATGGGAAATGACCTTATTGTTTTCAGTTATGTGGTGAGAATTACCACCTTATAGGTGATATTTTGCCAGGTCCTCATAAAGATATAGCATTTTTCCAACTCTACATTCATGATACTGAGAATGAGATAAAAAAAAAAATAGAATGAGAGCTTACGGGTAATACTTTCAAAATCTCTATGGAGTTTGCTTTGCTTTTACTTTGTTATTAACAATGAAGTTTCATCAAACTTTCGTGTGTTTTTCAGTAAAAGCGGATCTACTGAGAATTTGGATGAAAGAATAGTTTTGCTTCTGAAAAATATGTTGGATTCTCACAATCCTCACGTTAAGGCGTTTAGAACAGCTATAGAAAAGTTTGATGTTACCAAACCTACTGATGGTATGAAACTAAGGTTGGCAAGCGAAAGAACTACAAGTGGTAGGACTCATAATATACCTATTGCAAACGAAGTTGCTGGTCTAATTCCCGATGATTTTAACATTGGTTTGAACACCCATGACATTATTATCGCGAGTAGAACAGGTAGATTACAGCGGATTAGTGAACTCCATCCTGCATATTTGCCGTTACAGTATCCGCTACTATTCCCATATGGTGAAGATAGGTTTAGATTATGCATCGACATTGGCTTTGTTGACACAACAGGTCGAAAGAGAAAGAAAGTGACAATATGAGAGTTCTTTGCATTTCACATACAAGAAAGAGTTGGAGAATCACCTACCATAGTGATGTCAGGAAAATTGTTTCAGCAATTTTTGGTAGACGTGTACACAATAATTGGAACTAACAGACTACGTTATATTTGGCTAAATCAAAAGAATCTTTAGTCCGAAAACTATGAAAAAAATCCAAGAAGCAGCTGCTCAAGGTGATTGTAATCTATCAGAAAAATGACAACGAATCTCCATACCATCTTCTTTCGTAGGAGGTAAAAGGTATATGATGTAACATTATCTAGATGCAAAGGCAACATGCAAGTACTATGGCTATCCTGATCTTTTCATCACAATTACATGCAATCTTAAGTGACCTGAAATAACAAGGTATCTTCAGAGACACAACTTGAAGCCAGAGGATAGGTCCGATATTTGTTGCAGGGTGTTCAAAATAAAACTCGATAGTCTTATACACGATTTGACAAAGAAGGGAGACAATAGAAATTTTGGAAAAGTTAATTCTGGTAAATCCTTCTTTAACTTGACTTTTTTCTTTACAATTGTCTACGACATTTTTTTCATGAGTGAACACTAACAATTCAATGATATTACGTTATTTCAGCAATGTACACAATCGAGTTCCAAAAAAGAGGTCTACCACATGCACATTTGGTACTCTTTTTGCATCCAAATTCCAAATTACCTATTGGTGAAGACATTGACAAGTATATAAGTGCAGAACTTCCTGATAAAGATTTGGATCCGTATTTATATGAAGTTGTTGGAGATATGATTATACATGGACCATGTGGAGCAGCTAATAAAGACAACGTATGTATGATAGACGGAAAATGTTCTAAATTCTTTCCAAAGCCTTTTAGTCAATCGACTAAAATTGATGATGTCGGATTTCCTATTTATAAACGAAGAGAAGATGGAAGATCTATTCACAAGAAAGGGTTTGACTGTGATAATGGATATGTTGTTCCATATAATAGGGATCTCTCGCTTCGCTATCGTGCTCACATAATGTTGAGTGGTGTAACCAAACACAGTCTATCAAATACCTATTCAAATATATGAATAAAGGGCCAGATTTTGTGCGTGCATCACTCGGAAAAGAGGATGATCTTGTTAATGAAATTAAGAGATACTGTAGCTGCAGGTACTTTTCCTCTACAATTTTAATTTTTTTAATATTTTTTATTACTGCTACATTTGTACGATAACATTAATCATTAAAATAATATTTTAGAGGGATAATAGATATATCATTAAACAGGTTCATCACAGGTTGTTCACTTGGACATTACAAGATACAATGCATACATGAACAATATTATATGCATTATTTTTGTGTCTTAAACACACTTTTCCAAAAACCATGAGATATATATATATATATA
>OVAN01009770.1:5449-16535 GCA_900406275.1 Anastatica hierochuntica | reverse complement strand
CCTAAACCCTATTCTAATCCATTCTTGCGAAAATTATAGACCAATTGGTTTGCTAAATTTCGCTGGAAATTGAACAGAAAACCCTTAAAACCCAAATCCTAGTCTAATTTAAAACCCACTTAATTTAAACCGAGAAAACCAAATAATTAAATAGTTTGATAATTTGCTGATTTTGGTCAGCCTTGATCGAACTTGGTTCAACCTTAACCAAACCCTGAATTCTCTTTTCAAGTCTCCGGGTTTGTGATCTTGTCAATGGTTCGCTTGAGAGCTTGATTGGTCCTTGACTTGGTCTTGTTCCTTCTTCATCTTCAAACTCGTCTTCACTTGAACTGAATTCCATTCCAGCTTCCAGCTCCAGCTGTGTTGCATCACAAGAAGACCACACAACAGGTGGGCTTTAGCGGAGAAGTCAAGCAAACCATTGGAGAGATAGCACTCTCAGTTTGCGTTGAGGAGTCAACCTGTCCACCAAGTTTTCCGTCATAGATTGTCCCTCCGCCTATAATATGACCATGGGCAGACCCTGAATACATGAGATGAGAGTTGTGCCGTCAACCCTGCACCAATTACTTAAACTCCCAACTCTATGGGGAATCAAGGAGATCAAGGGTGACCAAGAGAATGCTCGATCGTGCTACCAAACAACTTTAAAGGGAAAGACATCTCCCTCGTAGCAATTACATAAACCACTTCCCGCATTACACACTGAGGAGCCATAAGTGGAACAGCTGGATGAAGTACCTTTGATACATGGAGAACTAGGCAAAAATCTCAAGATAGGGGCAAGGTTGCAAGAAGGTATACACTAAAGACTGATAGACTTCCTAAGGTCCAACGTCGATTGCTTCGTGTGGTCTCACGTAAATATGCCAGGGATAGACCCAGAAATCATAGTGCATAAGTTCCAAGTGGACCCCAATTACCCAGCAATCAAGCAAACAAGGAGGAAGTTCACACTAGAACGAGACGTAATCATCAATGATGAAGTCAAGAATCTCCTTGCGGTTGGGTTCATTAAGGAGGTCCACTACCCGGATTGCCTAGCAAACGTTGTCGTGGTTTGGAAGAAGAATGGCAAGTGGAGGGTTTGCATAGATTTCACGGATCTAAACAAATCCTGCCTTAAGGATCCTTTCCCTTTGCCCCATATAGACAAGCTGGTGGAAGCCACAGCTGGACACCAACTGATGAGATTCATGGATGCCTTTTCCGGGTACAATCAAGTACTCATGCATCCAGATGACCAGGAAAAGACATCCTTCATGACTTCTCGTGGAATCTACTTCTACAAGGTGATGTCTTTGGGATTGAAGAATGCATGATCCACCTATCAGTGGCTAGTAAACATGATGTTCGCAGACCAAATGGGCAAGACCATGGAAGTCTATATAGATGACATGCTGGACAAGTCCTTAGAAGCGGAAGACCATATAGCCCACTTGCAACAAGCCTTCTCCACCTTGAGGAAGTACAATATGAAGCTCAACCCCTTTCAGTGTTCATTCAGAGTGAGCTCCGAGAAATTTTTGGGGTATGTAGTTACATACAGATGCATTGAAGTAAATCCAAAGAAAATCAGGGCGATTCAAGCAATCCCTTCACCCAAGACTGCATGAGACGTCCAGAAGCTTACCGGAAGAATGGCAGCCTTGAGTAGATTCATATCCACGCTATCCGACAAGTCGCATGCATTCTTTGAAGCTCTTAAGTTCACTGAGAAATTTGAGTGGAACCAAGAGGCCGAAGACGCCCTATTCAAGCTCAAGGAGTATCTCACAACACCACCTCTTCCCTCAAAACCTCAAGATGGAGAGCCGCTTCTCTTGTACCTTGCTATTTCAAAGCATGTCGTAAGTGTCGTCTTGGTTAGAGAAAAAGGAAGCAAGCAGTGTCCTGTGTACTACGTAAGAAAGTCCCCTTTGGATACCGAGACCCGCTAATGTCACTTGGAAAAGTTGGGTCTCACCTTGGTCGTCTCGGCCAGGAAGCTACGTCCCTACTTACAGGCTCACCCGGTGATAGTCATCACGTCTTTCCCTATCAAGTCTGTACTCCACAAGCCATAAGTATTTCGAAGAATAGCCAAATGTGCAGTGGAATTAGACAAGTACGATGTGATCTTCCGCCCTGCCACAACAACCAAAACACAGGTCCTGGCGGGCTTCGTAGCAGAATTCTCCCCGCCAATGGTACCAGGGGCAGAAGAAGAAGTCAGGATCTAGTAGGAAAGTAAAAGCAAAGAAGAATGGGCACTTTACGTAGCAACATACGAGGAATGGGAGTAGGCCTCGTGCTCATCTCACCAAGAGGAGAAGTTGTATCAAGAGCAGTAAGATGCAACTTAGATCCACCAAAAATGAAAGTGAGAATGAAGCCTTAATTGCAAGACTCGGCCTGGCAAAAGACTAGGGAATAGAAAACCTACAGGTTTACAATGATTCCCAATTGATCGTAAGTAAGACGCAAGGTGACTACCAGGCAAATGATGCTAGCATGACCAAGTACCTGTCCATAGCCAAGAAGCTCATTGATTCATTCAAAGCATGCAAACTCACACAGATCCCGAGGGAGCAAAATTCGCATGCGGACGCCCCGGCCAACCTGGCCTCAGCCCTGAAAATCGCAGAGCCAATTAGCATACCTATGTTTGTACTCTAATGGCCAGCTACTGACGAAGACACCAAAGGACCTCAAGTCTCCAACATCGAAGAAGAAGAAACTTGGATGACGCCCATTATTTCCTACCTAGAGGATGACGTCTTGCCCAACATAAGGAGTGAATGTCGTAAGGTCAAAAGGCAAGCGTCCCACTATTTCCTGATTCATGGAAAACTCTATAGAAGGTCTTTCTCAGGACCATACCTCAAATGCGTAAAGCTAGAAGACGCAGACCTAGTCCTCAAAGAACTACATGAAGGCGAGTGCGGATCTCACTCCAGCGAAAGAAGTTTGGTGCTAAGAGCAAAGAGGGCAGGATATTATTGGCCTATGATGGCCCACGATGCCCTCCAGATGGACAAACACTGCGACAAATGCCATAAGCATGCGCAAGTATCCAAGCTACCCCTAGAGAACCTCAAATCCGTAAGCTCTCCATGCCCATTCATGAAATGGGGAATGGATATTGTAGGAAAATTCCCAACAACTCCTGGCCAGCTAGAATACCTTTTGGTAGTTAGGGACTACTTCTCTAAGTGGGTGGAGGTAGAAGCCTTGAGCAAGATTACGGATGTCCAAATCAAGAGGTTCCTCTAGAAGAACGTAGTAACACGATTCAGAACACCTCAGAAGATAGTTACAGACAATGGCTCGCAATTCACAAGAAAAAATTCAAAAAAATTTGTGAAGACTGGGGCATAAAGCTGAGCTTTGCAACTCCCAGACATCCACAATCCAATGGGCAAGTTGAGTCCACTAACAAGACAATGGTTAATCTCCTGAAGAAGAGGATGTACGACGCCATAGGTAACTGGGTCGAAGAACTCCCAACTACCTTATGGGCATGTCGAAATAGCGCCAAGACTTCAATAGGGGAAACACCTTTCTACCTGGTCTACGGAACAGAAGTCATATCCCCCGCTGAAGTCACTGTCCCTACAGCCAGGTCAGAGCTTCTAACTCCAAGAGAGAATGAAGAGCTTATGGCTTTTTCCATGGATCTCCTCGACGAAAAAAGGGAAGCCGCAAGAATCAAAAATTGGAAGTACCAACAGGAAGTAACCTGCAGCTACAACAAGAATGTACGAACCCAGACATTCCAGTAAGGCGAATGGGTACTACGCCAATTTTTGACAACACCAGGGACAAAGTCGCAGGTAAGATCACGCCTGGCTGGCAAGGACCATACCAAATTATAGAAGTCAAAGGAGCAGGGGCATATAAGTTACAAGACAGGTACGGAAAAGTACAACCAAATAGCTAGAACGCGTTACACCTAAAGTCTTACTTCTTCTAAAAGAATTCTACTAGCCCGGACGACCATACACCATATACGTTTTTCAGCTTTGGTTTTTTAATTTCTTTTACATCTCTTCGTATGTAACCATGCTACGTTTAAGGACGAATACCTATCAATAAAACAAAAGTTTTCTCACGAGGAAATTCAGTTAAAGCAAGGGGCAAATAAGTTGAATGACTACTCCTCAATAGAGGAGTAATACAAACAACGTACCCTTCCAAAACAAAAGCGAATAGCTAAAAAAAACTCTGTTTGAACAAGGGAAATAGAAGAAAAATCTGGGAAATAGAAGTGGCAAATAGAATAAAAATCTGGCACTTGAATCTCTTTGAGGAGAAGATCCATACTAGCAAAACCAATAAGACTGATAGTGGCTTCACTGCAGGAAGCAGAATGCAGCAAAAGCAAACAACTATTTCCTGGTAGCATAATGCCAACAAACTAGTGGTTACCTCCGGGTAGTAGAATGCCAACAAGCTAGTGGTTACCTCTGGGTAGCAGAATGCCAATAAGCTAGGGGTTACCTCCAGGTAGCATAATGCAAAAAGCTAGTGACTACCTCCAGGTAGGAGAATGCCAAAAAGCCCGAAGATATCTTCGGATGTCAGAAGGCAAAAATTACTAATCACCCAAAGTGGAGCAAAACGCATCCCAGGGACCTAAGCATTGTCTAAGGGCAAGAAGCAGAACTCCCTAAAAAAAAAGAGAGAGAGATAATGAGATTATCCTTACCTAGAACTTAAGAGCTCTCACATGGCACGACGAAGACTAGAGGCCAAGAAGCCAGAAGTCAAAATAGTCGGAACACCGATAAGAGACCAGAGGCAAAAAAGCGGAAAGTCAAGACGACAGAAACGAAAAGGCTGGAGGCTTGTGGCCAGAAGCCAGTCGATCAAGGCGCCAAGGGTAAAAGACTTGTCAAAGCCATATGACTAATGTCATCTCAAAATTCTAGTCAAGAGTCTGTTAAGGCAAGAAAATAACAGAAAAGTAGAGGAACATAAAAACATTCATGAAAGGCCAAGAAGGGCCAGAATACAAGTTTTAAGCCCCGAAGGGCAAACAGAAAGAAGGCCTAGATGGCCATAAAAGAGTTAAGGCTACTAAGCCCATGAAAAGTCATTACAAAGCCCGCAAGGGGCAGAACTAGGCCCACACAGGGGCAGATCATCGTCAACAAATAATATAAATCCCACGAGGACAGAGCAACTTGTTGATTGGTTTCGGGTTTGGAGGCTAGCCAGTTGGAGGAACAGGAGAGGCAAACTTCTCAACATTTGTCACTGAGTCCGCTGGGGATGCATAAATCATGGCCGGAGGAATCTCTGGTTCATCTTTAAAGGTGGGAGCTTTGAGGCCATTGTCTTATGCCTCCGCTATCACCACCATCTTGTAATTCCCAAATTCCTCCCTCAAGTTCCAAGACTTCGCCTCACCCTTGAGGTAGTCTCGAACCATCTCCCAACGCCCAATGATCTTGATGTCGTTGATGGCCATAGACATCTCCTCTGTGAAGTTGGCCACCCTAGCATCCAGGTTACCAATCTTTTCTTCAAGCTTTTCCTTCTCTTCAGCCATGGTGAGGACCTTCTCTGTCGCCTTCTCCTTCTCCGATTCTAGCCCTCGAAGCAACCCCTTTATCTCCCTCAGCTCCTTTTCCGGGCCAGCAGACCTATCCTTCTCTGCCTTCATCTTGGCGAGATAATCTTCCACCTGGGCCTTCCCTGCAGAAATCACCTCCGTGGCAATCTGATCCTTAGCATGGAAGAGTGACGCAGCTAGCTGAAAAGAAAAAAGAACGAAGGTTAACCAGTCGAGAGCCAAGGGCGAACCAATTACCTTGATCATCCCATTCTGGACATGGGAGGGCTAGAAGGAAGCGCAAGGAAGTCTGAGCTCTGCAGGTGCTTCAGGGCACCATCAAGATCGCCAATGGAGGGGGAAGGATGCTTGGCAGGGATATTCTTCTGCTTCTTGCTGGAGGCAGAGGCCTTCTGGGTTCCCTTCCTCTTGGACCCAGCAGAGGGAGACTCCGAGATCTCCACCACCTCCGGAGTCTTGCTCCCAGATGCCAACTTTGCTTTCCTTGCCGCCTGAGCCCTTTTGAAGTCCTCCAACGCCTTGGATCTGGATCCTGACATGTTCCCTCCAAAACAACAAGAAGTTAGCCAAGAAGAAAATCAAAAACAAAAGTAAAAAGTAGTAGGCAAACCTCTGATGCTGCTCTGGCTCAATGCTTCTTCACTCAGCAAGAATGGGATGCTCTTCTCTTCAACATAAATCTTCAAAGCCTCTTTAGCTTTCTCCTTGCCTTCCTTTGATTTCTCTGTAGACACATCTGCAAAAGCGAAAGGACAAGAAGGTTAATATCAAAGCTAGAAGCAATAAGGAGAGAAGCATCGTAGACCTACCAGTGAACTTCCAAAGGGTAGGGAGTCTAGAAGACGACCCGACTTTCATAAAAACGAACTTATGGGCCAAATGTTTGGTGAAAACTGCCCTTTCCTCTCCTCCTTCTCCAGCTCCAAGACTTAAGGAGCACCAGTTCGGGGGCGAAAGTAGTACATGCTCTCACCAGGAGGAACGTGGGTAAAGTAATAGGAGTAGAGAAGCTCGTTGATGCCGAGATTTAGCCCATGAAACTCATTGAGCACCTGAATGGAAGTATGGATCCTCCAAGAAGACGGGTTCAGCTGAAAAGGACAGATGTTGAAGTGCTTTGAGACTTTCTTCACCAGAGCCTGTATCATACCCCTTACTCCAACCTCGAAGTAGCCTTCATACATAGCTATCTCGTCTCCAAGACACTCGGAGGCCCTCTCGTCTTTCCCGGGCACCCTCATATGGGTACTCTCCCTGATGGAGTATTGCTCTCGCCAATCTTCCAAGGTCTCGGAGCTGACATTAGAAAAAGGACCCACCTTTAAGAGCTTTGGACCCACAACAAAGCGCAAGGGTTGAGGATTAGCTTCAGGGATCTCCATGTCCTCGAAAGATCCTTCAGCTTTAGTAGAAGGGCTTATCCTGATCAGGTGTCTCTTCCGAATGCGAGCACCAACCAAAGATGAAGCCACGGGGTAGAACTCATCGCCAGAGCTAGTCATTCTGAGCTCAGAGAAGATTCGATCTCAAATCTATGGTTTGATTGGGAAAGAGAGCTTAAAAGCTAAGGCTGATCCGGAACCCTAAAAGTTATTCTCTGGAATCTATCCTAAGAGAAGTGAAAAAAGGAAGGAGGAAGATGTTCTAACTTTAAATCACAGATGAAAAGAGCCCGACAATGATCCTGGAAGCAAAGAATTTAGCAGGAAAAGGAAGAAGATGAAGATAAAATGCAATAGAAATAAAGAACGAAAGATTGAAAAGGAGGGAGAAGAAGATCAAGTCTGTCCGCACGCGTCCAATCACATGCGCATATTTCGTAACGGTAACAGCAATAATTTTCTTCTCAAATCTTTGCAAAATCTTCATCAACGGCTACAATTTCCTCCTCCGATCTTCACGAAATCAGTGGTTGAGATCTTCCAAAAAAGTAATTGTCCCTGAAAAGTGGTAACGACTCATAAAGTTTGAAATTCAAAGCCTTAATGTCGGACGTAAAGAGACAGAACGGAGGATTGTATATCCTTTAGAATAGAAGTCAACGAGCTTCTCAAAAAAGGACACTTTTAGGAATTCCTCTCTAACAGAAAAAAGCAAATGTTAGACAGTAAGGAAGAAGGTGCCCCAGCAATCCGTCAAGCGCCGGATTCTCCAAGGCATGATAGGGTTATCAATGTCATATCCGGAGGGTCAAAAATAAGTGGCATTACACATGCCGCTGCAAAGAAAAGCACAAGATTTGAAAAAACAATCATTTCACCCCAGAAGCCAAGCGTCAAAACCTCTGTCAAGAAGTCATAACCTTCACGACCGAGGGAAAAGATAGAGTCCTAACTGAACATCTTGACGAGGGTACTCATCGATAATGGACGCTCTACGAACGTACTCTTCCTGGGAGCATATATAGACTTGGGTCTAATACAGGAAGCCTTAACCAAGATGATGCACTTTTGATTGCTATGGGAGGTTTTTAGTCCCTTTTGATTGCTGGAACAAGAGATCAAGCTTGGTTTATCATTGTTTTTTCTGGTTTTTTTCGAGAATTGGTGGAGAGATGAGAGGGGGGTTTTCCAGAATAGAAATCGACGGATAGAAGTTTCTTAGATCGGGTGATTGAACTCCCTTTTAGATCTTAAGAAAGAACTATAGAGAATTAACTCCGAAGTTGTAGAATTTGCTCAAAGATGAACAAAGGTTTTCTCAATCACTGAGAAGAAAGAAGAACGTAAGTGTTTGCTAAAAGGATCGAATAATCTAAAGTCTTCAAAAGAAAGAGTATTTAACCTAATCCTAAACCCTATTCTAATCCATTCTTGCGAATATTATAGACAAATTGGTTTGCTAATTTTCGCAGGAAATTGAACCGAAAACCCTTAAAACCCAAATCCTAATCTAATTTAAAACCCACTTAATTTAAACCGAGAAAACCGAATAATTAAATAGTTTGATAATTTGCTGATTTTGGTCAGCCTTGATCGAACTTGGTTCAGCCTTAACCAAACATTGAATTCTCTTTTCAAGTCTCCGGGTTTGTGATCTTTTCAATGGTCCGCTTGAGAGCTTGATTGGTTCTTGACTTGGTCTTGTTCATTCTTCATATTCCAGCTCGTCTTCACTTGAGTTGAACTCCATACCAGCTTCCAGCTCCAGCTGTGTTGCATCACAAGAAGACCACACAACAGGTGGTTCAGCGGAGAAGTCAAGCAAACCATTGGAGAGATAGCACTCTCAGTTTTCGTTGGAGGAGTCAACCTGTCCACCAAGTTTTCCGTCATAGATTGTCCCTCCGCCTATAATATGACCATGGGCAGACCCTGAATACATGAGATGAGAGCCTTGCCGTTAACCCTGCACCAATTACTTAAATTCCCAACTCTATGGGGAATCAAGGAGATCAAGGGTGACCAAGAGAATGCTCGATCGTGCTACCAAATAACTTTAAAGGGAAAGACATCTCCCTCGTTGCAATTACATAAACCACATCCCGCATTACACACTGAGTAGCCATAAGTGGAACAGCTGGATGACATACCTTTGATACCTGGAGAACTAGGCAAAAATCTCAAGATAGGGGCAAGGTTGCAAGAAGGTATACACTAAAGACTGATAGACTTCCTAAGGTCCAACATCGATTGCTTCGTGTGGTCTCACGTGGATATGCCAGGGATAGACCCAAAAATCATAGTGCATAAGTTCGGAGTGGACCCCAAGTACCCAGCAATCAAGCAAATAAGGAGGAAGTTCGCACTGGAATGAGACGTAATCATCAAAGATGAAGTCAAGAATCTCCTTGCGGTTGGGTTCATTAAGGAGGTCCACTACCCGGATTGGCTAGCAAACGTTGTCGTGGTTTGGAAGGAGAAGGGCAAGTGGAGGGTTTGCATAGATTTCACGGATCAAAGCAAATCCTGCCTTAAGGATCCTTTCCTTTTGCCCCATATAGACAAGCTGGTGGAAGCCACAGCTGGACACCAACTGATGAGTTTCATGGATGCCTTTTCCGGGTACAATCAAGTACTCATGCATCCAGATGACCAGGAAAAGACATCCTTCATGACTTCTCGTGGAATCTACTGCTACAAGGTGATGTCTTTGGGATTGAAGAATGCATGATCCACCTATCCGAGGCTAGTAAACATGATGTTCGCAGACCAAATGGGCCAGACCATGGAAGTCTATATAGACGACATGCTGGTCAAGTCCTTAGAAGCGGAAGACCATATAGCCCACTTGCAACAAGCCTTCTCCACCTTGAGGAAGTACAATATGAAGCTCAACCCCTCTAAGTGTTCATTCAGAGTGAGCTTCGAGAAATTTTTGGGGTATGTAGTTACATACAGAGGCATTGAAGTAAATCCAAAGCAAATCAGGTCGATTCAAGCAATCCCTTCACCTAAGACTCCATGAGACGTCCAGAAGCTTACCGGAAGAATGGCAGCCTTGAGTAGGTTCATATCGAGGCTATCCGACAAGTCGCATGAATTCTTTGAAGCGCTTAAGTTCACTGAGAAATTTGAGTGAAACCAAGAGACCGAAGATGCCCTATTCAACCTCAAGGAGTATCTCACAACACCACCTCTTCTCTCAAAACCTCAAGATGGAGAGCCGCTTCTCTAGTACCTTGCTATTTCAAAGCAAGTCGTAAGTGTCGTCTTGGTTAGAGAAAAAGGAAGCAAGCAGTGTCCGGTGTACTACGTAAGAAAGTCCCCTTTGGATATCGAGACCCGCTAATGTCACTTGGAAAAGTTGGATCTCGCCTTGGTCGTCTCGACCAGGAAGCTACGTCCTTACTTCCAGGCTCTCCCGGTGATAGTCATCACGTCTTTCCCTATCAAGTCTGTACTCCACAAGCCATAAGTATTTGGAAGAATAGCCAAATGTGTAGTGGAATTAGGCAAGTACGATGTGATCTTCCGCCCTGCCACGGCGACCAAATCACAGGTCCTGGCGGGCTTCATAGCAGCATTCTCCCCGCCAATGGTACCAGGGGCAGAAGAAGAAGTCAGGATCCAGCAGGAAAGTAAAAGCAAAGAAGAATGGGCACTTTACGTAGCAACATACGAGGAGTGGGAGTAGGCCTCGTGCTCATCTCACCAAGAGGAAAAGTTGTATCAAGAGCAGTAAGATGCAACTTTAGAGCCACCAAAAATGAAAGTGAGTATGAAGCCTTAATTGCAAGACTCGGCCTGGGAAAAGACTTGGGAATAGAAAACCTACAGGTTTACAATGATTCCCAATTGATCGTAAGTAAGACGCAAGGTGACTACCAAGCAAAAGATACTAGCATGACCAAGTATCTGTCCATAGCCAAGAAGCTCATTGATTCATTCAAAGCATGCAAACTCACACAGATCTCGAGAGAGAAAAATTCGCATGCGGACGCCCCGGCCAACCTGGCCTCAGCCCTGAAAATCGCAGAGCCAATTAGCATACCTTTGTTTGTACTTTAATGGCCAACTACTGACGAAGACACCGAAGGACCTCAAGTCTCCAACATCGAAGAAGAAGAAACTTGGATGACGC
>OVAN01009769.1:463-16536 GCA_900406275.1 Anastatica hierochuntica | reverse complement strand
GAAACTAAGCTAAAATGATCCTAATTATGCATGAAAATATATATACATCAGAAGTAGTCCTTCAAAAATTGGGGTTTGGTCCAATGTGGATCTCTTGGTTGATGTGGTGTGTCCTTTCGGTCTCCTATAAAGTCTTATTCAATGGTCGACCGACGGGGAATATTGCTCCCCAACGAGGATTAAGACAAGGGGATCCATTATCCCCGTATCTTTTTATTATTTGCACGGACTAATTGCCAATATCAAATGAAAGGAACGGGATAATGCTTTAACGGGTGTCAAGATTGCACATCAAAGTCCGTCAATATCACATCTACTATTTGCTGATGATAGCCTTTTTCTGTAAGGTAGAGATCTCGCAAGGTTAGACCATTTTGGATGTATTACGAGAATATGGGAAAGCCTCGGGATAACTTATTAATTTTGACAAATCTTCGGTTATTTTTGGAAAAAATGTTTTGGGACAAGTTAAGGAAATAATGAAAAATCATCTCGGTATCATGAAAGAGGGTGGAATGCGTTCTTACCTAGGGATCCCATAAAGCCTCGGAGGATCCATGAGTCAGATTTTTAATTTTATTTGGGAACGGTAAGAAAATCGAGTAAATGGATGGTCATCCAAGTTTTTTTTATCAAAAGGAGGCAAGGAGATTCTGATTAAATTAGTAGCCCTTGTGCTATCCAACTATGTCATGTCATATTTCAAACTTCCCAAAGTGTTAACCTCAAAGTTAACTAGTGCGATATCCACATTCTGGTGGAGTTCCAATGGATGTAATCGCGGTATCTATTGGGTTGCATGGGACAAATTACGTATTCCGAAAGAGGATGGAGGTTTAGGTTTTAAATCTCTGGATTATTTGATTTCAATACGGCCTTATTGGTCAAACAATATTGGAGGTTATGTCAGTTCCCGGGGTCTTTGGTGGCTCGATTCTTGAGAGAACAATATTTTAGGAATGTTTACCCATTAAATGCTAGAAAACCGTCTTCACCCTCATTTGGATGGAAGAGAATTTTTTACACACAACCTTCTCTAAGGTAGGGTGTGCGAGTACGAATAGGATCAGGTATAAACACATTAATATGGCATGACCCCTGGATCCCATATGTTACACCGAGACCAATAAGAGGTTAGGGCAATCTATAGCATCCTGGATTACAGGTACAACATTTAATTAATCTGGCGACAAGGGATTGACATTTGCCGATTTTACAGCAATTCATGGATCGGGATGACATAACTCTGATTAGGGGAATTCAACCAAGCAGTTCCATTACAAATGATGGTCTAGTGTGGCATTTTACAAAGCCAGGACAATATACAGTAAAATCGGGATACAAACTACTTAATTCCAGGGAAATAACTCGAATTAATAACAATGGTTGGGGTCTAAGTTTAGAACCTTTGAAGGCATTTGCATGGAAAATAAATTGTCCGCTGAAATTAAAATATTTTATCTGGCAACTTGTTACCGGTAGCTTGACGGTAACGACCGAATTAGTAAACAGAGGAGTACAATGTGATATACTGTGTAAACGATGTGGTTTGGCCGACGAGACGATAAATTATGTCTTCTTTGAACGTAGTTCTATTTTGCCTATTTGAGATTTCTGCAAGAACTCCGAGGGAAAAGGGCCTTTCCCAATGGATTCACTTTATACAAACATGGATTATCTTTTCTGGAGAAACCCTTTGCGATCACATGATCAAGAACGTTATGATTTGTTCCTATGAGTTTTATGGTTAATACAGAAAGCAAAGAACCAAAAGGTATTCCAAGGGGTACATATAGAGATAAAATGTTAAAACAAAAACATATTATACTATATGTAAAATATGTCAAATTAATCATATTAAGCAAATTTGAAATATACTTAACAAAATATAATTAATAAAATTCAAAAATAATATAACTAATATTTTAAGAGTTGATATTTTCAAAATATAAAATAAATGCACAACAATTGATAAAATATTATATTATTTAAATATAAACTAGAGTTTTAACCCGCGCAACTGCGCGGTTTTTTAAAATAATTTTATATATTATTAATCATATTTAGATTTTTCGGGTATCAGATTTACAATTTTTGGTTATTTCGAGTTTTGGATTCGCGTTCAGGTTCAAAACTTTTAGAATTTTCAGTTATATCGAATTCTGGGTTAGGTTTATATTTGACATTTTCAAACTTTCAGATTTCCTCGGATACTCGTATGAATTCAGTTCGGATAATATTCAATTCGAAATACCGTGAAACAAAACCCGTTAGAGTATTTAAAAAACATCAAATGACTAAACTTAAATTTTTATCGTTTATATAAATTATTTATAAATTTTTATAGATTTTTCTAAATTTTATCACTTTATAATTTTTTTTGAATTTTTATACCAAATTTTATTTAGAAAATAATAATATTGTAATATAATTATTTTAAAAGTTATATATTTATTTTAAATTTAAAAATAAACTATATTTAAATTTGCTAAAGATTGATGATTTTAAATTGTATTGGTTTACAATTTTGATAGTGATTAAGTGAAAAAAATATTAGAATATTCTAATATGTTAGTTGGAATATGTAAAATGAGTAATTAGAGTTATTTTATTTTATTAGATACATTTAATAAAATTTCTAAAATATGCTCATTTTGAAAAATCACACATGAAAAGGTCTATGTTTTCCTTTTTAATAAGATAGATATTTTCAATATATCAAATAAATGCAAAATAATTGATAAAATATTATATTATTTAAATATAAACTAGAGTTTTGACCCGCGCAACTGCGCGGGTTTTTAAAATAATTTTATATATTATTAAACATATTTAGATTTTTTGGGTATCAGATTTAAATTTTCGGTTATTTAGAGTTTCGGATTCGGGTTCAGGTTCAAAACTTTTAGAATTTTCAATTATATCAAATTCTGGGTTCAGTTTATATTTGAGATTTTCGAACTTTCAGATTTCCTCGAATACTCGTATGGATTCAGTTCGGATAATATTCAATTTGAAATACCGTGAACCAAAACCCGTTAGAGTATTTTAAAAAACATCAGATGACTAAATTTAAATTTTTATATTTTATATAAATTATTTATAAATTTTTATAGATTTTTCTAAATTTTATCACTTTATAATTTTTTTTTGAATTTTTGTAACAATTTTTATTTAGAAAATAATAATATTGTAATATAATTATTTTAAAAGTTATAGATTTATTTTAAATTTGAAAACAAACTATATTTAAATTTGCTAAAGATTGATGACTTTAAATTGTGTTGGTTTACAATTTTGATAGTGATTAAGTGAAAAAATATTAGAATATTATGATATGTTTGTTGGAATATGTAAGATGAGTAATTAGAGTTATTTTATTTTATTAGATGCATTTAATAAAATTTCTAAAGTATGTTCATTTTGAAAAATCACACATGGAAAGGTCTATGTCTTCCCTTTTAATAAGATATATATAGTTATTTATAAAATTTTTTTGTCCGCATAGGCAGACCAACAAACTAGATTTACAAAAGCAAAAGATTTTTTTTTAAAAACCAAAATCATATTTTCAATAATAAAAAGTTACAGAGAAAGAAAACTATGCTTCCAAAACGATGCGAAAGAAGAAGTTCAATGGCGATTTTTGGGGTGATTTTGCCTCAACTGCTTTTCACCTCAGGGGATCTCTGGTTCGTCGGTTACCGACGGTTTCTTCAGGCAAGAGTAACAGTATGGCGGTTTCCTCTTCAACTGCTATTCTGATTCCTCTATATAAAGCCTGTTTGGATGCTCAGATCTGGAATGTAGATCGAATCAAAGAAAACACATATCCTCTGTTTCTTCTCATCATGTCTGAGAAAGTTCGTAATAATCTTCAGAATATCTCCCTGGGTCTTAACGATGAAGTGATATCGGTCCCGATTGATCTCTGCTCTGAAGCGTATGAAGAAACCCGGTTCAGTCTCATCGCAAAACCAGTCAATTACCGCAAGCAGAATCTCCAGGCTATGGTTTCGGCTCTTCCGCGCATCTGGGATGCTGTTAATTTGTGTTCCAATTGGAGGGTACGATGTTATCGGTACTCCGCCAGGGTCTGTGGTCTTTTAATGAGTGGATGGTGGTGTTGCACAAATGGTTTCCTCAATTCTCTGATGAGGATTTGAAACTCATCCCCTTCTGGGTCCAAGTTAGGGGGATCCCACTGCAGTTCTTGTCACTACCAATGGTCATTCATGTTGGGAACACAATTGCTTACTACTTGGAAACTGATTTTGGTGGGGATGATGCCCAACTAGTCAACTATGCACGGGTTCGTGTACTACAGAATATTGACACACCTCTTAAGTTTCAGAGGATGTTTGAATTCGAGTCTGTATCGGCTGTTATGAAGTTCCTATATCAAAAGCTTCGTGGCTTTTGCAATGTCTGTGGAATGATGACCCATGATGCCACTGATTGCCCAGAAAATAATATCCCGCCACCGCAAGGGCCACCAAATGATGAAGATGATGATGATGATGCGGGGCCACCAGGTTTTACTCCTCCTCCAGAGCCATCAACCGAGAATCGGCCACCATCGTCCATAGCAAACCAGTCCTCGTCTAAGAAACGCAGAACTGAAGGTAAAAGCACTCACCAACTGGATTCTCTTATGAACTGTGAATTTAGACAGGTGCTTTCTAATGAGGATTGGAAGGAACGCACTGTAAAACGACGTCGGTTACAAACTGCGGTATATGAAGACAGAGTTAGGCTTAACATGAAGGCTGTTGAGGCTTGTTCTTCGAGCAAGTCGAACACTGTGAATAATGGTCAGGTGGGCCAAAAGCCACCGGGTGAAGAATGAATGCATCCTTTTGGAACTGCCGGAGTTTAAAAGGAGACCCGGTAGTTCGACGCCTTAAGGGAATCACTAAGAAGTATTCCCTTGACATGCTCTTTTAGTAGAAACTATGAATCAAGATGATGTAGTACGGGATGTGGCTGCTCAACTTAAGTTCGATTATGTCAAGTGTATATCTCCTAGAGGCTTAAGTGGGGGTTAGCTTTGATGTGGAATAAGTCTGTATCTATCTCTTTTCTGTCTATTGATGTAAGGTTCTTCGATTGTGAAATAAATAGAGAAGAAGTTTCCTACTTTTGCACTTGTGTTTACGGAAATCCAGTTCGCAAACTCAGACATTTAACTTGGGAAAAGATCCAACGTATAGCTGTAAACAGACATGGGCCTTGGTTTTTATGTGGAGATTTTTATGAAATTCTGAACCAAAATGAGAAAAGAGGAGGACCAACACGTGAACTATGGACATTAACAGATTTCCGCAATCTAATATCCATATGTGGCGTTTCGGATTTGCCTTTCATCGATAATCATATGACTTGGGTTGGTAAACACCGTAATCACACTGTTGAATGATGGCTCGATCGAGCCTTTGCAAATGAGAAATGGAGAGCTCTCTATCCTGCAACTGACATTGAATTCCTCGACATGGTCGAGTCTGATCACAGGCCAGCCATTATCAACATGAGAACACAAACAGAGAGTGGTAAGAGGCTGTTTTATTACGACAATAGACACATGGACAATGACAACTTTTGGCAAACAATAAAGACATCATAGAATGATCCAAGTTCTGCCTCTATACCGATCATGAAACGCCTAAGCAACTGCCGCAAAGCATTGTCTCGGTGGCGTAGACATACTAACTCCAACTCTGCCAAATAAATAGCTGACCTACGAAGAAAGATTGATGAAGGTGTTAGAGATGTGAAGTCGAACCCGATACAGTTAAAACACCTAAGGCGGGACCTTGAGTTTGCATATCGCAAAGAGGAAAGGTTCTGGCAAGTTAAAAGTTGATGCCAATGGCTCCGAAGCGGAGATCATAATACACGATTCTTCCATGCTGTCACACGAAACAGAGTAGCTCAAAACCGAATCACCTCCATTCATGATCCGGATGGGAATCTTCTTCGTAGAAATATAAATATAGGCAATGAAGCAGAGAGGTATTTTACGGACCTGTTCACGAGCAGAATGATACTGATTTTGAAAGTGTACTTACTGATGTTCCTTGTGTGGTCAATGAGGATATGAATCAGAATTTAATCCAATCTATAACTCATGAGGAAATTCGTAAAGCAGCGTTTTCAATCGGCCTAACCAAAGCGCCCGGACCGGAAGGTTTTTCTAGAGCTTTCTTCCAAGAGCATTGGAACACAGTGGGCCCTGCGGTGATTGCTATGGTAACTCGATTTTTCGACACAACTACTATGGATGAGGAGATCAATCACACCAACTTGTGCTTAATTCCTAAGACCGACCATCGGAAGATGATCAAAGACTTCCGACCCATAAGCCTATGTAATGTAGCATATAAGATAATCTCCAAAGTGCTGGTGGCGAGATTTAAGGTAATCCTCCCTTCCGTGATATCCGAGATCAAGCCGCCTTCATACCTGGTCGGTCTATAACAGATAATGTGTTCATCACACATGAAGTCTTGCATTCTCTACGCGTTCGGAAACATCACGCCATAGCATATATGTCGATTAAAACGGATATTAGTAAGGCCTATGACCGAGTTGAGTGGACTTTTTTGAAAGCAGTGATGGAGAAAAAAGGTTTCTCTACAAGGTGGATTCAATGGATTATGAAATGTGTAAGCTCGGTTTCCTTCTCAGTGTTGATATATGGTAGTCCGTACAAGAACTTCAGTGCACAAAGAGGACTTCGTTAGGGGGACCCGTTGTCCCCCTACCTATTATTGTTGTGTGCGGATGTGTTGAGCTCTATATTGGATGCAGCAACACGAAGAGGGGAAATTGATGGTATTCATCTAAGTAACAAAGGTTCGATAATCACCCATCTACTCTTTGCAGACGATTCTCTGTTCTTCCTAAAATCTGATATCAAAAACAGCTTGGCTTTAAAGAACATCTTCAACAACTATGCGAAAGCCCCGGGCCAAATAATTAACTTTGAGAAATCGAGCATCACTTTCGGAACTAAGGTATTCGAACACATACGATAATCTATTCAGGGTTTTTAGATATCACAAAAGTGGGGGGAGGAGGCAGATATCTCGGACTACCAGAACAATTTGGAAGGAAGAAAATAGAAATGTTCTAATACATTAAAAAAAAGGTGACTCGAAAAATCTCAGGGTGGCAAACGAAGTTCCTGTCACTAGCCGACAAAGAGGTTCTAATAAAGAGTATAGCTCTAGCAATGCCAGTTTATTCGATGAATTGTTTTCAAATTCCAAAAGAAATCTGTGAGGAGCTTAATTCTTTACTATCAAATTTTTGGTGGGGTTCGACGTCTGAGAAGAGGAAAATGTCTTGGATATCCTCGAAGAAAATGACTAAACATAAAAGCCTAGATGGTCTAGGATTTCGAGAGCTTCACCGATTTAATCAATCACTGCTCGCCAACCAAGCTTGGAAAATAAATCAACGCCCATCGAGCCTAGTTTATAGAGTATTGAAAGACCATTATTTTAAAGACGGAGACATGATCCAAGGTAAGAAGGGCACCCAACCCTCATTTGGATGGAGTTCCTTACGGTTTGGGTGTGATCTACTGCGGAAAAGAGGATTGATCTCCATTGGTAATGGGAAGTCAACTAAGCTGGGAGTAGATCCATGGCTGCCCTTAGACTCTCCACGTCCACCATTATTACGACCAGGTATTGACCCAAATTTAAAGGTCTCTGTTTTAATAAATGAAGCATCAGCACAATGGAACACCCAAGCTATCAAGGATATCATACAAGAGCAGGATCAAAAGCACATTCTAAGGATATTCCTTCCGCTAGCTAGGTATAGGGATCAATACATATGGCCGTATACTCCCGATGGCCACTACACCGCTAAGTCTGGGTACCAATTAACATCCATGGAGATCGATGATGCGGACCCTACACTCCCACCACTTGCTGCGCATCCGGACATTACAACATGCCTCTGGAAACTTAAACTTGCCCCTAAAATCAAATACTTTATCTGGAGGGTAGCTTCTAAAGCTTTGGCTGTCTCGTCTAACCTCCAACGGAGAGGCATTGGAGTCGATCCGATGTGTAGAATGTGTTGTGAGGCGGAAGAAACTAGCGAACACATCTTCTTCCACTGTCCCTATGCGATATCGATATGGAGAAGAATGGAGTTAACGGCCCTACACGGTGCAAACACGGAGGTGTCCTTAGAAGATAATCTACGACTCTTGTTTCAGATTCATACAAATCCTAATATGTCAAGGCACCAACAAACAATCCCGTTTATGATCCTATGTAGAATATGGAAGGCTCGAAATGAACTTGTATTCAACTGCAAAACAATGACCATTGATGATCTCCTCCTTAAAGCAACTGACGACTCGGAAGAGTGGATTAAAGCAACAATGGAGGAAGTGGACCAACGACCCCAGGACAATATAAAGCGAGATCAACGAAGTGCATGGACTCGACCTCCCATTGGATGGGTCAAATGCAACTATGACGCATCAAATGTTCAAGATAATACAAGGTCGGGATTGGGATGGATTATCCGCGATAGTAGTGGTCATTTTCTAGAAGGAGGTATGGGAAAATTCCAAGGTAGGTTCTCATCTGTTGAGGCGGAGTTTTCAGCACTTCTATGGGCCATACAAGCAACATACTCTTTGGGTTTTCGCAATGTCATCTTCGAAGGAGACAATGAACAAGCCACAATGCTTCTCACAACAACGCATAGGAACCTCAAACTCATGCATTATACAGAAGCAGTGCGAGCATGAATATCGAACTTTGAAAGTATTTCATTTCACTTTGCTCCCCGAGCACACAATAGGTGTGCGGATAAACTGGCAAAACATATAAACCTATCACCTTTGAACTGGTCACTGTTTCATTCATGTCTCTTATTCTTATATGAACTTGTAAACTCTATCCTCTCAGCAATAAAGGAAAGAAAATGTTGTTGGAAAAAAAAAGTTACAGAGCCCATAAGGCCCAACAATCCAAATCCCGGAATTATCTCGACTTCTCGACGCCGTCGACGACAAAACCCTAAACCGCCATTATCTATTTCGCCGTGATCATCATGACGTCATCATCTTCCCCCTCAAGACCAACCTCTCTACTCCACTCTCAGAAAAAATAAGAAAAGCTCATGAGTTCCTCTCGTCGTCTTCTTCTTCCTCTCGGAGCATCGCTCACTGTAAGTCCCAAATATACATCATTTTCAATTTGGTGTTTTATTAATTTGTTGATGATGATCGAGTTCGTTCTGGTGGCAGAGAGGGAGATTTTCTACCGATCAAATCCGAAATGGTGAGTTCCTTTGAATAAATTCTAAAGCAAAAATATTCTCCTGTCTCGATCGTGAAGAGATATTTAGATCGTTTTGATCTCAGGATTTCTTACAAGTTACCGAGGCTTCGGGACCGTTACTTCGTCGGAGCCGGCGTTGGCCAGTCTGGCTGAAAAATGTGCCGTTGCAATCCCGGAATGTTCATCAGTGGAGGACGAGATTGGGAAGATTCGGCACGAGTTTGAAATGGCCAAGCAAAGGTTTCTCAATATCCCTGAAGCGTTAAATAGTATGCCTAAGATGAATCCTCAAGGTTTTTCCCATTCAACTTACTCAACTTTTTGTACTTTTGCTTTTGAGTTTGCAACTTTCACCATGTATACTTATTGATTTGATTTGGCTGATACACAATTGTAGGGATATATGTTAACAAGAATCTCAGATTGGATAATATTCAAGTTTACGGATTCGACTATGATTACACATTGGCACATTACTCTTCTGATTTGCAGAGTTTGATCTATGATCTTGCCAAGCAACATATGGTCAATGAGGTAATCTACTGACACATTTTTTGTTTTTTTTTCATGTTTTGAGAACTCGGGTTGTGAGGATTTTTTGAGATTTTTTGGTTTTTTTGTTCTTGCAGTTTAGATATCCTGATAGTTGCATGCAATTTAAGTATGATCCTACTTTTCCTATCCGGGGTTTGTACTACGATAAACAAAAAGGATGCCTCATGAAATTGGATTTCTTTGGTTCGATTGAGCCAGATGGGTGTTATTTTGGTCGTCGAAAGGTATAATGTCAACCATTTTTTTCCCTTTTCTGAATTGCTGCTTTGGAATGAAGGATGTGTGCCCTCTAAAATTTATTCATTTTACAGCTTACTAGGAAGGAACTAGAAAATATGTATGGAACTCGACACATAGGTCGTGATCAGGCGAGAGTTCTTGTGGGGTTGATGGATTTCTTCTGTTTCAGCGAGGTAGATTTTTTAATTGATAAGTACATTTGCGCAAAGGAACAGTGATATGGGCCATCTCTGATAAGTATATTTCTTTTTTTTACTATTTTTCAGGCATGTCTTATTGCAGACATGGTTCAATATTTTGTCGATGCCAAACTTGAGTTTGATGCCTCTAACATCTACAACGATGTAAACCGTGCTATTCAACATGTCCATAGAAGTGGCTTGGTCCATAGAGGAATTCTTGCTGATCCTAACAGATATTTGCTTAAAAATGCAAGTGCAAGTCCTTAAACTTGCTTTTCGATAAAGAATACGATTACTTTTAATTGATATTTTCTGAACAGCAAGTTACTTCTCAGGGTCAGCTGCTACAGTTTCTGAGAATGCTTAAAGATAAAGGGAAGAAGCTTTTCTTGCTCACCAACTCTCCATACCATTTTGTCGATGGCGGAATGCGCTATCTGATGGAGGTGAATCACATCATTGAATAGCCAGAAAAAGTCTTCTGTTTTCCTTAGATATCACTTGGGACAATCATATTTAACATTCTCTGATTTTCATTAGTTTATACATTATTCTCGTATGGACAGTTCCTTTTTTTTTTCTTGCTTCTTGAAGCCGTTCATAATCTCTATCCGTTTATGCTTGTTGCTCGTTAGGACTCTTTTGGCCTAAGAGATTCATGGCGGGACCTTTTCGACGTTGTGATTGCTAAAGCAAATAAACCAGAGTTTTACACATCTGAGCATCCTTTCCGGTTTGTTTTCTTTACTCTTGAATTCTCGTTTATCCTCAGGGAAATTAAGATATATTCAAAAATGCTTATACCAAGCCCCAGTGAAGGCTCCTTTTTCTCGTGGAAATGAATTGACTGACTCTTTCATTGCCACTAATCCTTGTAGTTGCTACGATTCCGAGAGAGATACTTTGGCATTTACAAAAGTGGATGCATTTCACCCAGATAAAGTTTACTACCATGGATGTCTTAAATCCTTTCTTCAAATCACAAAGTGGCGTGGCCCTGAGGTACTTCTTTCTTACAACAAGCTGAGATATTCCATTTGTAACATAGTGCTTCTGAATGGGTTTAAAGACAAGTACCACATGTTTGGCTCATAGGTGATTTATTTCGGAGATCACTTATTTAGTGACCTAAGAGGTCCTTCAAAGGCTGGTTGGCGAACTGCTGCCATAATTCATGAGCTCGAGGTTAGTATATACCATACATGACTTGTAGAGCCTTTTAGCTAATTGTATCCAATAGCTAATTGTACACTGAGTGATTTTTGTGGCGTTTCAGCGAGAGATACAGATACAAAATGATGATAGTTACCGGTTTGAGCAGGTATAGCTACAGGTTCCTCTTTTACTTTCCAAGAATGTTGTGATCAATCTCATAAGTTATATGTAGTTAGGGATGCGGTGGAATGTAAATAATATACTTAAAGAAGAGACGGGTGTGTGTTAGTTAGCCTAATAATAAGGCCATTTATTCTGCTTAAATTCAGGCAAAATTCCATATTATTCAAGAACTGCTCGGTAGATTTCACGCGACTGTGTCAAACAATCAGAGAAGCGAAACATGCCAATCTCTCTTGGATGAGCTCAACAAGGAGAGACAAAAAGCACGAGACACAATGAAACAAATGTTCAACAGGTCGTTCGGAGCTACTTTTGTCACAGACACTGGTCAAGAATCAGCGTTCTCTTATCACATCCACCAATACGCAGACGTTTACACCAGCAAGCCCGAGAACTTTCTGTTATACCGACCCGAAGCTTGGCTTCATGTTCCTTATGATATCAAGATCATGCCACATCATGTCAAGGTATGCAAATCCAAGGAATCTAAAAGAGCCATATTTTGTGTGTTCTTGCGAAATTTGGAATCAAAACGCGTAGGGAAAACTTATTTGTGTACCAATTGTTTCAGGTTGCTTCAAGCCTTTTCAAAACCTGAGATAGGTTCCACTCTAAGAACCGATACAGATGATTTTGCTACACATGAAATCTTTCTTTCGTCATATGACAAAACACAAAACCGATATTGTTTAATCGGAAAATGTAGCAATTAGTCAGATTCTTGCTGATGATTATTCTTTTGGGTCAAGTAGATGTTATAGATCATTCGTTTGCATATCTTTAAAGTGGCTGACTCTTGAAAATAAAGAACGTTATAATGTTTTTCCTTGTTTACATTAACATTATCTATTTTGTATTGTTTAGGTCATAGATCTTCATGATGGTGTTGATTCATATATAAATTGTTCAAAAGTTTAAGTAACTAAAATATCAGTCTACAAATAAACGCATGGATTTGCACACACAGAATTTTAAAACTCGTCAGACTTTCGATGATAACGTATAGCATACTTTTTGATAATGTTTTGCTGTTTACTAAAGAAATGTCAAGACAAGAACACAAAACTAGATCGCTGGCTATGTTTTCTGGGTGAATTTATGAAATATTCGCTCTCTTTTAGTTATTTAAGAATATAGCATGTCCCATTCTTTATATTAAAATATTCAAATTTTTTGCACCATTCAGATTATTTTGTCCCTAATTCATGTTTTTAAAATTTTTTTTGTCTTCTCACCACCACAAATTTTAAATTTCTCCATACATCTATATTGAAATAAAATTGTAAGTACGAAAAACTAGATTTTTCGCATTAAACTTACTTTGAATTTTTGAAACAAATATATATTCGGTAAATAGGCGCTAAACACAAAAACATACAGAAGATAGTAATACTATCTTGATTAGCCAGACTACTAATTTTGTATAGAGCAACCGTTTTCTTAAATAAAAGCAAACCATATGCTTAACAAGGAAATACCAAATTTGTGAATTACATAGAACAATAAATAGAAATACTACTCGAGATAGAATGACTATTTCTGCGAGTATTTAAACAACTCAAATAACCTAACGTTACCGAAATAGTTACATGGAATAATGTTATATTTCCCTTGTAATTTAATATTTTATTATGTGTTTCTATGTAAATTTTTTTGTACTTTAGTGTAACATTTTATTAATTACTATTGCTATAATATTTTGTGTATGTGTTTGATATTTATAAGTTTTATGAATTGAAATTAATTATGACAAATATAAAGGTAATAATGTAAAATACAAATACTTTTGAAGTTAAGTTTAAATATTTTCTTTTGAAGAATAACATCTAAACTTCAAATATGAAGTTTTGCAAAACTTCAAAATGAAATGTCTTTTCGGAGATGCTCTTATAGTCCTAACAAAATGTCGAAATTCTATTTTTCTGAGTTTTTCCATTTTGTCAAGCATTATCCATTGGGAAATTACACTAGATAGCGCAAAAGACAATAATTTAATAATATACATTGCGATTCAACCCAATATTCTAGAACTCGCTAGCCACTAGTTGAATAGTCGAGTCGGGCTAGCGCTTTGTCGATAAATATGAGATTATTCAGGGGTTAATCGCATATAAGTTTTATATAGTATTTCATTAATTTTAATACTACTTAATTAATTTTAGTAAAAAATATTGGATATCACATATTTGGAAACACATATGTTACCAAGGATTGTTCGCGCTATGCACTAGTTAGTTCTCAAATTTGTGTTTATATCGATGATTATTCTTTAAATATTCACATGAATTTGTATATTTAAGTCATGACATATTTTAGAAGTGAATTTTATTGAAAATTGATACAAATAATTTTTAGAACTTTTTACGTGAATTTTTGCATTTTAAGTACGAACTGAAATAACATATCAAGCATACAATCACTAATTCGAGCAAATGACAATTTACTTACTCAATTTAGTCCAACCAAAAATTTACTTTAGCATCTCTTTTATATTTTTGACACATTTATCGAAGAAATAATTAGTATTTATTCTATTAGAAAATGTTTTTCCAAAATCTATAACTTGGAGGTATATATATATATATTGGATTTATAGCAAACATAAATAGTTGTGTTATATTGCATGAACATCAAAATTTAATGTAGCTATTAAAATAAAAAAAATTGGAAAATTTGGATTTTAGATTTCTGTGTTAGAAGGTGGCAACACAAATTGGCAAAAAAGGTGGCAACACAATCTATGGATGAACTAAAACTGCCGCCAATGTATAATCGATGTCTGAGAAGTACTAGTGGATCAATGATCCATCAATATTGGTTCAACATGGCTTCTTATGTCTAAGCAAAGATGTGCCATTTAAACCATGAACATTGTACTCCAAGCCTTGTTGTTCTTTCTTTTGCAAAATATGTGTAATTCTCCTATTTGTAATAATTTTCTTGCATTCTTGTAGATGATCACCATAGAAGTGTTTTTCTATTTCAACCTAGAAAAAACACAATAAAATGTATTAACTAAAAGATAGTAGTATTAAACGTCCAATCCTTGGATGAAACATGGGGTAGAAGACTTTTTAGACACATACAAAAACTTAATGGATTTATCGGTTGTTGAATTCTTGGTCAAGATAAATGATTAATTAATTCTACACACACTTTCGTGAATGAAAATATGTAAGTGTGAAGTAAGAGTATAACTCACTGTTCAAGGATTCAATTTAGAACGCTGATTATATCTAGACTTGACCTATTTTATGGGGCGTTTGAGGAAAACACTTTCTGTTTTTAGGAAAAGACAAGTCTTTTACGGTTAAGATCAAGCTTAGCCAAGAACCATTTCTCATTGTTCTGAACATAAGGGAAAATAAAAATATACAATAAGCAATTGACTTTGAACATCAAATTTAGAAGACACCATATGTCTTACTTTTCAAGCATTGAATTGCGTTCTGCGACTTTTTTATCTGTTATTGTAGCTCAATTTTTCACTTATAGTTTCTCTTCCACTGCAATTCCTTTAAAAAGGATAGAATTAAGGTAATGAGGCGAAATGAAATAAGAAGCCCAAACCACAAAATAATATACTTCTAAAGTTCATCAACCTTTTCGTCTACTAACTCGGATGCTTCACTAGACTTTCGAACTTATCAAGCAATGAAAGTAAATAAGTTTCTCCCATAGCTTTTTAACAAAATTCATAGCAAAGAGAATCAAAATCTCACTTGAGGGAATCCATGTCAGTATCAACATGAACGCTTGCTAATGGATAAATAACTTTCGATCTCGAATTTTCTCTTCCTTACTACTCAACTCTTGGCTTTCATTTTATTCCGCTTAATGACAAACAAATAAGAGGGTTAAAAAGAAACATTTATCAATAATGATTTAACACAATAACACATAGACATCGATATTTTTCGAAATTCTAACCAACATTTTTTGCAAGAACCACCAAAAAAACCAACAAACATAACTTGTATGATATAGAATTTACCCATTTCTACATAATTCATAATCAATACAAAATAAAACATAAACATTATTTCAAAATTTTAACATATCTTCAGAAATAATTTTTAAAGAAACACCCAAGAAAATTTAGTTTATAGGAACTATTTAACATAACTAATGAAAGAAATTAAGTATAGATATGGACACTCCCAAANTTCTTCCTCTTGGTCTTGAGTTTCTTCTTGATCATGTTCTTCTTGATCATTACCATTACACCCTTCATGATCAAGAGGAATACTCTCCTTTTGGATTTCGGTACTAATGGTACCACTGGTTCTATTGGTACCACTGGCTTCAGTACCACTAGTACTACTAGTTCTCCTTGTACTACTGACATCGGTACCACTAGTACCACTGGTTCCGCTTGTACTACTGGTACTAATTGTACTACTGGTACTATTTGTACTACTGGTTCTTCTTGGAATCTCAAGGT
>OVAN01009768.1:1903-16536 GCA_900406275.1 Anastatica hierochuntica | reverse complement strand
AGACTCTTGATCTAAAAGATCAAGAGAATCAACTTAGAAAATAAACAAAAGAGTTAGAAAGTAGATAAAATAGTTGTAAAAAGGATGTCTTTGTTCTTGGAGGCTAAGGGTCTATTTATACTAAACATAGAGTGGAAGAAGCCCTAAAAAAAGGTATTTTCGGGCTATGTTGTCAGCCATCGACCCATCTGGTCGATGGGAGCCTACCCAGGGTCGATGGCTGGCAACCTACAGAGGAGAATGAGTGAGTTGATGCCCAGGTTGCTGGCCATCGACCCTGGGTAGCTGGCCATCGACCCAGGGGTCGATGGGAGCCAACCTTGGGCACTTTTTGATGCTTTTTGCTCTTCTTTGATGCCTAGTTGATCCCCAACTCTTCCATAGACTTTTGTGCCTTTTCTCCATGATTTCTTAGCCTCAATCCCACCTTGAATCCATGCCTAGAGCCTCCATAGATCAATCCCAAGTTGCACCTACAAAATGCAAAGAAAATGCATGCAAATGCAAGATATGCCTTAACTAGACTCTAGACTCAATCTAATGCATTCTAAGACTTAAATGCCATATAAACAACCTAAAAGTGGATGAAACTAAGCTAAAATAAATCTAATTATTCATGAAAATATATACACATCAACTATTACCGGTGGTCCAACGTCTTTAGTTATCTTGCCTTTAAACTTTGAAACTAGTTTATGTTCACTTGCTTAATTTAGCTTACTTCCTGATTTTATTTAGAATTTATTTATATAAGTTTTGATAGTTATTGATTAGAGAAAACCCAAGACCAATCTTGTATGCATAGATTAATCGAGAATGTGCATTCTCAAAATTTAATTTCTATTTACTAGACGTTTGCTTCCTTTGAATCGACCCCTAAGTACTACGATGATGCATCTGTGCACTTGTGGATTTGTGTGATTGTTAGGAATAAAGACTATAAATTTTAGGGCTTAATTGTGAGATAAAAAGTCTAACGAAAAATATTAAGCTAAACTGATGCAATTATGGACATCATTGGCAAAGTTCAAAGTTTCCAAAAGTTGTGGATGCTCAATCGGTATGGAGTTTCAGAAGGAGAGAAAGGAGGATAGACTGCACGAGTTCCTAAAGGGCTTGGACAAGTACGTGTATGGGACAATTAAATCAAATCTTTTATCACGTGATCCTTTGCCGAAGTTGGACGAGGCTTGTGGTGCCTTGTTACAAGATGAGGACAGCCGCAAGACATTAAGAGTTATTGACGAGAAGCACCTTGATTCAATGGCTTATTATGTTCAATTGACTCCATGTAATATACAAAATCTTGGAGCTCTGGTGAGTGATGAACAATCGTTTTTCTCGAGAGAAGAACGAGAAAAGCTAAACTGAACTAGTTGCAATCGTTCGCGACATGTAGGTGAAAGTTGTTTCCGGAGTTTGTGTTATTCGAGTTTGTGGGGAGAAATGCCAAGGCCTCGTTTGAACATTAGTCATGGACGTGGAGTCTCTCCTACTCCTGGTCGCTCTAATCTGAGTCAATGTTGTGGCAACTCCTGCTTCATCATCAATGGTGACTCACAACATCACAGCTAGTGACAAGGTCGGATTAAGTGGCTCAAGTGATGAATAATGGCACACATTGGTCATGTTGGTTAATGAAAGAATGGCACCAATGAATGAATCATTTTCTGGTATGTTTCATCTTGGTTCTTGGATTTTCGATAGTGCAGCTAGTAACCATATGAAAGGTTCACTTGATTTTTTTGTCAGATGTTTGTAATACGGTTCCCATGTCTGTTAAAATGCGTGATGAATGACTTACTTTAGGTAGACAACAAAGAACAATTTTTTGAGTTTGACACTTACTTTGCATAATGTTCTTTTTGTCTAGATTTTCTTATGGTTTCTATATCTTCGCTGAATCGAGATAATGTATACGTGTTTCAGATCACTGATAAACTTTGCGTTGCTCAGGACTGCATTACTAGGATGCTGATTGGAGTGGGAGAGCAAGTGCAGGGGCTATATTTTCTGCAAGGATTGGAGTTTGCAGGTGTAAATTAACAAATAAACTAAATATCTTTGAACATTTGGCATCATCGCTTAGGACATCCTTCGCATCAAGGCTGGACATTGGGATTTTTGGGTCAGATCGGGTAATTCAGATGTCAGATAATTAGGATAAGAGTGTATAAGAACCAAATTGGACCACAAAACTATTTAAATTATCCAAAAAACTGAATCATCCCAAATTACCGAAAAACTCGAACAAAAAAGTGCATTACCTGAATAAATCAACAAAATAATATAAACTTTTTATAAAATTGTAAAAAAACTATTTTTTGGTTTTCTATATACCCGTTCGGATTTTGTTTTGAGTCCGATTCGGTTCGGTTTTTCGGTTCTATAAAATTAAGAACCGTTCAGGTTTTTACGAGTGATCGGTTCGGTTCAGATCCTGTTAATTCGGTTCCGATCCGGATCGTTTTTTGGTTTCAGATTATTTATCCAGCCCTACTTCGCATAGTGTTTTAGGCTTATTATCTATTTCGGGTGTTTGTACTTTTAAGTTTTAGAATAAGACTTATGAAAATTGTGTTCGCGGCAAACAAACTTGTAGTTCCTTTCTGACAAGTTCTAATAAAACAACATAGTTATTTGATTTGGTTCACTGTGACCTTTGCGATCCTTACCGTACTCCTGCTCATTGTCGTGCACGGTAATTCCTTACGATCGTCAATGATTTCTCGCGTAGTGTTTGGTTATATCTTCCTCCTTCAAAACAAGATGTTGCCCGCACCCTTAAATAATTTATTACACACCTCGAAAGGCAATTTGATACACTTGTTAAGACCATTCGCAATGATAATGAGATGAAATTTGTCTGCTTGACTTTGTAATTAAGAGGAAAAGAAATTATCCATGAGTTTTGTTATGTTGGTACTCCTAAACAAAATGGTCGGGCTGAAAGAGAAAAATGACATATATTAAATTTTGCGTGTGCTCTGCAGTCTCAGTCATCTTTACTGATGCGTTATTCAAATTCCATCTAAAATACGACACTACAGCTATAAGTGAACAACATAATGGTAGTACTTCAAATATCGATCCTACGAGGACTTAGATCGTACACTACGAATTATGTGAATGGTTTAAACTAGAACAGAAAATAAAAGAGTTTTAGTGAGTGAAATAATGAAAAGAAAGCAACAAAAGGAAAGTAAAAGGGTTGTAAATCAATGGGGGGAAAAGCATTAGGCATTCAGGAAATTCGCAGAGAATCATGCATCAAAGAAACCGTAATGTCTAGGGATTAGAACTTAAGCAATGTCTAGAACTCAAAAACACTTATATAGATCCTCTCCACTTTGGAGGTTCGAGATTCTATGCCTAATCAACTAAGAGACTCAACTTTCACACGATCCTTGTAGAAGTTAAACATGCATTATATGGATACAAGTTTCGATAAGTTCACTGAGCCAAGGAGATCTACTTTTGAAGTCTCCTTGAAACTTAGTTTGTTAAAGATTAGTTTCAGGTGATTTATCAAGGTTTTGCAATGTAAATCTACCTATGATCAAACTACTAAATGTGTGGTAAAGTAATCATGCAGTAGAATCAACCGAGACAAAGACAATATGAATCCATAATCAAACACTTGACAACAATGATGACATGATCTCTTTGAAAAACCCTATAACCTAATAAGTGGATTACTCAGACGTGGAGCACGAAAAATAACAACGATTAATCAATGAATTCATCATAAATTAAGAGTAGATTTTAAAATCTTCTCTATATCGAAATACATATCAAATCTCTCCACAAAAGCTCTCAAAAACGAAGAACAAAGGAAAAACCTAAAAAGCTTGTGGTGGCTCTGCTAAAATAAGTGGCTCTCTCTCTTCCTAAAAGATAAAAAAAAAGTATTTATAATGCTAGGTCTTTCATAGGTTGTCTTTGGTCATGTCGATCTTGACGGAATCAAAATCGATGAAGTGAACCGAAAGTTATGAAGTAAAATCTGTCCCTCGTCTATAATTCCATTCGCACCGGTCTTTGCCAAAATCAGACTCTAAACCGCTGGAAAACATCAATGCACCTGATGGGAATTGGCCTTGATGTTCCACTTGCTTCATTTCCAAGATAGACAGTCATGTATTCACTTAAACGTGTATAACTTCTGGGTCCCAACTCCGAATCGCTTCAAACTACTTGCATTTGAAAGCTAATTCAAATTTATATCTTCAGTTCAAATTTTAGCTCACTAAAATGAAAGAAAGCCTTCATTTCAAGGCGATATTTCTGACACTGAGAATCTGTCTAGATTGATAACATGCGAATCTCGAGCAAATGAGCTTCATCTTCTTGATCCAACTCTGAAACATGCTTGGTAGTATGAATGAGGTCCAATCAGTTTCTAAAATCACAAATACGAGAAAACTACATTTCAAGGTCGAAAAAGTGTTAAAACCTGCAAATAAAAAAAGTAAAAATCCAACTAAAAACAGTAAAATAATTGTGTTATCAACTCCCCCGGACTTAAATTTTTGCTTGTGCTCAAGCAAAAAATCTAAGAACGAAAAAGATGTTTGAAAACACGAAAACATACCTTTGTTATCTGAAACATTGCATTGGGGTCCTCTCGGTTATCCACATATAGCAACACCAACATAGAGAGATTAACATCCATGTACTTCCCTTTTCTTAGCAACCATCACGATTCAAGCCAAAATGAACATAGAAAACGACATCTCCACTGGCCCCTAATTATTTCTAAGATGCGGTCTTATCGAGGGAACATCGATCTAAGAACAAGTGACTCATACTCAAACAAGTTCCTAAACACATTAAACCTTCGTAAAGATCAATCCTCGTTCTATTCTTATGCTTTAGAGGCTGATTTTTTCCAACTTTTATAGGGTATCATTTAATTTTTTCTATCAGCCCCTTTCAGAATCGATTTTTCCCTACTTATCTCTTTTTTCTTTTCTTTTCTTTTTTTCTTTTCTTTCTTTATAAATTAAGTACAAATTGAATAATTCTCCATGAGTCTTAAGAGTTCAAAAATTTTGACAAATGCCCCTATGCTCATTTCATCGAACCTTAAATCCATAAAATTTAAAAGAAATAGTATAACGAAAATCACTCACTAGGAATTTTTAATGTCAGGCTTGAAAGAGAAGTCTATCAGAGTATTCCAAGCTCCAATATGAGAAATTAAATTCTAATTATGGTGGATCCATCATCGAAAATTTGAATTCCAGAGGGATATGGTCGTCCTGGTAAGTTGATTCACTAAAACTTTTACGTTCAGTAAAATATGCAGTCAACAACTACTATAGGAGCAACACAAAAGTTAACACAAAACAAAATATTCCAGCAACATTAGATATAGTTTCCAACATGTTTTGACTCGATAAAAACATAAAAATACCTCAATAAAAATAAAAAGTACATAAGAAAAAGAAATATACGATTAGTAACAGATAAACCCCTGGTAATTACCTTGCACCGTCTGGGTGCAAAAGTACTCGACAATAGAGATGACATACTCAATAAAAATAAAATAAAGCTAAAATGAAAAAGATAAAGACTCAAATAATGACACATAATATAAGAATCAAAAGTATGAAGAGTGTGAATCCATTGATGTATGGCTGCTCACAACAACATCGGGGTCTGGCGTTTGAGCATATGTAGGGTTGTAGCCCAAGTATGTTGAAGTGTCGCTAAGTGCAGTGTTATGTCATGTCCAAATTCTAAGACTAGAGATAAACTTTCTAAGTCTCGCTCAACTCTCTCTCTCTCTCTCTCTCTCTCTCTCACTCTCTCTCTCTCTCTCTATCTATCTCTCTCTCTCTCTTTCTCTATCTCTACGTGTCCTCCTGAAAACTCCTGGCACAACGTGTCTCAGAACACCTATAACTTTTGCCATCATCCTATCCAAACAAGCTCTCCTAACTCTCTCCTCAGCGAGTGCAACACAAAGATCATCCAAAGAATCTGTATGTGGGACAATATATGAAACAACAGTAGTCATGGTCCGAGGAAGTGAATCTCCTACATGAGCACCCTTCTTGGCCGCAAGGGCCTTGGCTCGATAATAGTCCCTCAAGAGTGCACATGTTAGCTCTCAAATAGTCAAGGCCGGTACATCTACAAGAGAAAGAAAGAATGTCGTCTTGAGCCCTTAATCGTCTTCTCCCGTGGGTAAGAAATCTCAACCATACTAAGAAACTCCTTGGAAAGCTCCTCATAGACCGGGAATGCTATCTCCATGAAATCTCTCAGCTTCAAAGTATGCAAATACTAAGTGATGTCTCTTCTTAATTCTAAGGCATCACGTGTAGGAAAATGCAATTTCAACGGCTCTTGAATCTTGTAGAAATGGTCAATGAATAGTCAATCTGTGGACCTTTTGGTTCCAACAATTCGTCACTTGGCCCCGGATTTGAGATCACCACGAGCTTAAGTCCTTTAATTCGTGATCTTTGATGCTTCTTAGGAGGTGGTTGAATCGCTACATCATTCACCACTTGGGAAACCGGAATAAAATGTATTTCTTCCCCTTGAATCTCTTCTCCATCTTTTCTGGAATCATCACTTAAAGTAGCTTTTCTTTTAAGTGTTACATCCTTTACATGCTTCTTTGATCCCATCTTAGAGTCCTTCATTGTAGTTTCCTTTGACACGTTCTTGGATTTGCCTTTCTTTGAAGAATTGCTCAATTATTTAATCTTCAAAGCGTTCTACTTTCGATTAGCTGTCCGTGCCGATTTTCTTACGTTTTCTTCATTCTCCATTTTGAAAATCCTACAAAAATAACAACTTAAAGAGACATTAACTTTCTTGAAAAATTCAAAGAGATCGATAGATGTCTTAGATAGCAATTGGAAATAGCCACTAAACATCGCAATGTCATAAGAAACAAGTAAAAGGAATCAAATAAGCAAGAATTCAAATTTCTCAAAATACTAAGGCAATTTTTGGATTCAACACTTATAGCGAAAAATCATCACCAAAAATTCCAATTCATGGTCTAATGATGCAAAATAACTAGCATATTATGGTTATACATAAAGAAATGACATTAAAACAAGAAAATTTAGCATAAATAATCCACAATATTTGTTTTTAGTGAGTTCATAAATTTCAAAATTTTGAAATTTCAAAATCTAGTGGAAACAAGCTAAATAAGTAGTTCTAAGTGCAAATCCATGAACCTAAAAAGTTTTTTTAAAGTAAAGTTTTAAGAATCAAGCTAAAACAAGTTTAAATCTGAGAAGTCTATGAAAATTTAAAACTTGTAACTTTTATAAAATAAGAGTTTGGGAGCATACCTTAGTACTTGAATGATGAACGGAAATAGATTCTTGAAGTGAAACTAATCCAAGTTTAGCAAATAAACAAAAACTCAAAGATTTGAGTTTTTTTGTTCTTTAGGGTTCTAAAACCTTATAAGAGAAAGAGATAAGGTTTTAAAAGTTTTAGATCTAAAATTACTAAAACTAAGGCCAAATACTTGTTTTCTCTTCCTATTTTTCGAAATCGGTTTCGAAAATTGGAAAAATCGGTTCGGTTTCGGTTACAATTGGTTTAGGAAAAACCAAGATGGGGCACTTACCTGGTTTGACCGGCCGCGATGCTTGGTGTGGAAAGAAATGGTGCTGGACAAGGCTTGGGCCGGTGGAAGCATAGCACGGACGAAGGTGGACGAGAGGCATTTCCATCAGTCGTATGGCTGAAATTGGCACGATCAGGGGCAGGGAGCTCCCTAAACTGGTGGGTAGCTCCAAGCGTGGCAGCTTTTCAAGGCAAGGGAGCCTTCACACCGACCGCGATGGCCCTGGTGGCACAAGCCACTGTCGGTTCTCTGGTGACCGGTGGGGTCAATTCTCGGCCGTTTCATGATTTTACTCGGCCGTTTCGCTATCCGAACGGTCGTTTTTATTTCCGAACAGTAGGGAAGTGTTTTGAGAAGCCATTTATGGTACCAAAAATGTTTTTTAACATTTTTGACGGTGGTTTTGGCCGATAGATTTAAAAACACGATCATTTAGAAGTTCTTGGATTCTTGAAACTTCTTTTGACCAGTCTAAAAACTCGTACGAGGTTGATTTTGAAATGTAGCTCGGATCAATGAGAATATTTCGTGTATTTCCATTCCGCCAAATTGATTCTCATCTAAAATGACATTGTTGGCTTAGCCAAGTTCTTTGGCTAGCCGACAAAGAACATAATGTCAGCCAAAAATTAAAATTTGAAAAATCAAAATTCAAACTGGGTTATTTTTTTTCAAAATGATCACTTTGCTTGGGCATCTTTGATGATTTGAGTTGATAAGCTTAACAGCTGCTGGAAATCAACATGTCTCCATTTGTTATGAAACTTGATCTTTAGGCTACTTTTTATTTTGACCGTTTCAAGTCCAATTCCTCTAGGGCATATCACCTATCATATAGCATATGTTAATAAAAATGAATTTTGGAGTTTTGTTTTACCTCTTTTGGTACTTGTATCGGATGGACGAGATGTACCATCGATTTATCGTAATGCTTCAGTATGACCAATTGGTGATGTTTCTCAAATGTTTCTCCTCAGTTGTTCATGATATCATTACTTTTTCCGAGCATTTTTTATTTGAAGCTTGAATTGATTGACGGGTATTAGCATAATTCTTCAGTCTCAAATTAAGTGTATGTAACGGTCCAGGAGATGGTATGAATGCATTTGATCTTCTTTCTCGCCAAAATTGAAAAACTGAGTTTGAGGCACGTAGGCTGTCCCATCGGTCGGGGCCTCCTTTTTGGTACATAGCAAAGTATAATCAGTTGTCACCCAGTGGAAGCAACTTTCAGGTATCCTTGTCGTTGTCTTTGTATCCGAATTTTTTTGAGTGTTTTTCTTGTTTTCTAAAATGCTACAAAAATTAAAAACTAAATATTAAATATTTAAATAAATCCTAGAAAATTGAAAAAAAATTAAAAATCGTGTGGGTTGCCTTCCACAAAGCGTTAGTTTTTAGTCTTTAGCTCGACACCTTTGACTTTTTAAGCGTTATCGGTTTCCACTAAAGATAGTGTGGTTCCTTTAGATTCTTGAGTATCTGGAATTGGTGGCGTGCTTCCAGTTGCCTCATAGATCACTATCGCTATCAGAAATAGCTTAAGAGTGTTCTCGAGTTTCTTTTTGGCGATTTCATCATTCTTAACATCAAAACCAATGGGGATTCTGATTTTGAGTTTAGAAAATGATTTTTTTAACTTGTAGTTGTCATTCTCTTCTTAATCCACATCCATGAGTGTGTCAGTTTGTACCTTGATAACACAAGTGTCTCTCCTCTTATCCGTTTTCGTCGGTTTTTTATTGGTGGAGTTTCTTTCTTTGAGACTTGTTTGTTCTTGTGGATATCTTCAGGATCTAGACTAGCCTTCTTCTCCTTCAATACAGCATTATTTTCGTTGGAAATGAAGCTCATAGTAGGGTAGAATACATGCTTGTTCACCTTTGCTAAGGAAATCCTTATATTGGGGAAATCGAAGATTGCTCCAGCAGTAGCAAAGAATTGGGAGCCAAGGATCAGTGGGTTATTCTTCCCTTTTTGAGTAAACACAACTTGAAAATCAACGGGAATGGGAATCCCTCGTACTTCAGGCATCAAAGCAGGAAAAAGTCCGTACGGTGTATAAGTGGATATATCGTCATACTCGATAGAGATTCGAGATGGTCTAATATTGGAGAGCCCTAAGTCGTGAGACATTTTCAGTGACATGACATTCACATTAGCTCCAGTATCACATAAGTAATCATCAATCTTCACTTTATTTATTGAGCAAGGAATGATGAGCTTTCCTAGACATTTGATCTTCTCTAAGGGAACTGCCTTGAGTCTCTTCGTGTAAGCTCTATCAGATTCGTTTAGAAAATGCTCCAGAGGTGGTTTCACTTGAGAATTAAGGTCTTGAAGAGGTGTCTTAGTAATTTTCATGACCTCCTTAACTTCCTTTAAGTTGGCGATCTTGCATAAGGGTTTCACCGAGTTTTCCTATTTCTTGAAAGCTTTGCTTGTTTGAGCAATTTGAACTTCAAGCTTCTATACTTGAGTAGCAACGACTTCATACTTCGTTGTAAGCTCATTGTAGAGATTTTCCAGCCTCTCATTGACCTCCTTGTGGTTTTGCTTCATCTCTTGAGAGATTTGCTTCAGCATAGTCTCAAGCTTACTTTCTTGTTGATTAGACGTACTAGCTTGAGGATAAGTGAACAATTGCTTCACTTGATACATTCCTTTATTGAAAGGTTGTTGCTTAGGATTATAGAAAGCTCCTTGTTGGGAGTTTTTAGGAGGATAGATTGATCTGGAGGGTTCTCGACATTTGTGTTCCGGTAAGACATATTTGAATTGTATCAATATTCTTGACTGTGTCCCTTATTTCCGAAATTTCCACCAATATAGTCACTTCTTCTTCAGCATTCTCAATTCTATCTTCTAAATACTCCATATTTGGAGCTCCATTTGCATTTCCAATGGTCTCAACAACATGAACTCCTCTATGGTCTCTCAGAAGTTGAGATATTATTGTCTTCAGTTCTAAAATTTGTGCAGCTTCTTTGGAAGGATTAGATGCTCGCGCATTCCTATCATAAGTTGGACCATTGTTGGAGTTTTGCTGTTGAGACCATTGGAAATGCAAATGGAGCTTGTGCAGCTTTTTTGGAAGGACTGGATGCTCGCGCATTCCTATCATAAGTTGGACCAATGTTGGTGTCACTAGCAGTAAGGTTCTTGATCAAAGGCTTGGCTTCGGGAACAGATTTAGTCATGAAACTCCCATTGTTGGATGTGTCTAGAGAAAGCTTGTACTTATGGCTCATTGTTTTTGTGAGTCCGAATTTCCTTTTGCTTCTTTCTTATAATCACATACGGGAGACGGATGCTAAACCTTCTTCACCATTGGTAAGTTCATCTCTCCAGAGGTCGAATGTTGATTGTGATGTGTTTGAGAATTTACTAGCTGAAGTTTCAAGAGATGTTGAGGTATCTAGACCTGCGGTTCTACTAACTACTAAGTCTCCGCAGGGAGTATTGCTTGACTCTACTTCCTTTCCGAATACGCATTGTGTGGTTGAGTCATCTCCTTTAAGATTACCTACAACTAACATCATCCAACCTTCTGCTGAGGTTAACGTGCCTGGCACGTCCTCGGAGGAGCTTCCATGAAATTATTTTATTGCTTTTGATCATTCGATTCTGCCGATTGAAGATTTCGTTTACGATTCAATCTTGGTCCTAGACATCGCACTCGTAAGCTACCCTCTAAGTTAAGTGACTATGTTCTGTAAATGATTGTTGACTGATGTGTTAGTATTTTAGTGACTTTTATTACGGTTTTTACTTGAGAATTATGGTTTTTGTCTGTATCCGGATCTCTTTGGCGCGGATTTGTGTTCTTTAGTGTTTTTACAGGAATCGAGTTTGGATATGCGAAAAGAATGCATTTTGGATGGATTTCAAGCAACGAAGGAAGTTTTCTTGAAGGCTGAAATATCCAAATAGATGGACAAGGATCGATCGATTCTTATCTCAAGATCGATCGATCTCTGTCTCGTTTCTCGGACCGATTTACGAAGAACCAAACCGAACTTATCTTGAACTGGATCTCATTACTAAAACCTAAACTCGTGTTTCCTGTATCAGAATGCTATTTTTCTGAGTTTTTGAGAGCAAGAGAGAGATTTGTACCCTAAGGAGAAGAATCATCTTCCGTACTTCGAATCTGAGAAGAATTATGAACCTTACTCTTTATTTATTGGCCAATAAAATTATGTCTCTCTTTGATTTCATTTGTGTTGCTTCTCTGATCATGAGTGAGTAGCTTATTTGTTGGGTTTAGGGTTCTCACATAGGGATTCATGAATTGTTGACATAGAATTGTATGATTAGAGATTTAATCAATTGGATCTTCATCTAGGATTGTTTGTAATGCATGAAATTAAATTGATTACTTAGTTTCTGATCTTAGGTTGTTTAACGTCTGGAAAATGTTTGTTTAAATGCCTGAAAGAATCTTAAATGAGCAATTCATCTTAAGCCAATGGAAGTTGATGTTTAAGTGAATTGTGAACCTATCAAACTTGTTTAGAATGCATCATTAGAATATGAAAGTCAACAAAAGTTAGTCTCAAGGTTTTTAATACATAGGGAACTAATACTACGGAAGTAGATCAATTCTATACTAGTGTTTGAGTTCAAAACGATTTAAAACATGTTCCCAAGTCAATAATTCGAGTCTTAAATGAAATGTTTCCCTGAGAATACCTAATGCTCAACTTTTCTTTGGTTGATTTACAACCCCGCTGTTGCTTGCTTGCTTACTTTGCGTTCTTAATTTTAATTTATTGCATCTCTTACAAAACATCCTTTTCGCTTTAGCCCGTTATTTGATATGAAATTCTACGTGCTACATTTGGTCTATGTGGATTCGATCTCGAACCACTACAACGTACTTCTGTGCGCTTGCAGTGTTATCTTGGGCGAAAACCTAAGCTATCAAGTTTTTTGGCGCCGTTATCGGGGACCAATAGGTCGTCTTAGAACTTAGGATCATTGCGTCCCTAAGGCATTTTCCTTTATTTTGTTTAATCTCTTCTTTTTCTTATCTGTTTTTGTGCTTTCAGGTGCATGAACAATCCTCATACTAGAAGCCAAGGCATTGCGAATCTTCTCGATTATGAGCTGGAACTTGTGCGTCTAGAGAGATAGAAGAAGAAGGAGAAGTTGCTGGAGGTTATTGAGGAATTTGAGTTTGCTGAAATCATGGGTGATAACATGGGAGAAAACATTCAAGTTAATCAAAATCTTCTCTTTCCTGGAGTCCTTCCAGGAGGTGATCCACCTGCTGGTGGTGGTGCTAATGCTGGTGCTAATTCTGGTGCTCAACAAATTAGCCTGCAAAATGTTGCAGCTGAGGGGCAACAACGCGCAAATCAACCTCAACAGAGGATGACTCTGGCACAATATGACACTCTGGATGCTTTCTATGTGATTCGTGCTGGGATTCGTCCTCCTCCTGTAGAGAGAAGAGACTTTGAAATCAAGACTGGTCTCATTAAGTTGGTGCTGCAGAATCAGTTTCATGGGTTTCCATCATAGAACCCAATGCACCATCTGGATAAATTTGAAGCCATCTGCAACACTATATAACACAACGGAATACCTGTTGAAGCTCTGAAATGCAAGTTATTCAGTTTCTCTCTGAATGACAAAGCTACAAGATGGTATAACAGTCTAGAGCCTGATTCTCTAACGAAATGGGACGAGATTAAGGCTGCCTTCCTTGGGCATTTCTTCACGAAATCAAGGTCTATGTCTCTTTGAAACAAGATCGTTGGATTTCACCAATTGGGTTCTGAGAGTTTTCATGCAGCTTGGGAAAGATTCAAGGAGTACCTCAACGATTTTTCTCATCATGGGTTCTCATATTGGAATCTTCTCAACATTTTCTACAATGGGGTTGAGAAGAAATATCAAAATGCTACACTGCGAGCAATGGCGATTTCATGACCAAGACTGTGGAAGAAGCTTATATGCTGGTGAATAATATGGCGAATAGTCAAGCCAATCGAAGATCAGATTATGACCGTGAGAGAAGTTGTATCATCAGATGTGAAGAGAATTGATGATCTACAGTCAAAGCTCGTTGAGCTAATGAGGAGAGATGAACAAGGAGTGAACTTTATTGGGGAGCAGAATGAAGCACTTGTGCTTCAAGAGCAGAAAATGGGACATTTGTATCATGAGTTCATGTTTGAGGAGCTGAATGGTGGACAAGCAGATGTGAGTTACATTGGATGTCAAGGGAATTTCGGTAACAGAGGTTTCAACCAACAGAACTAGTTCCAGAATAAGCCATACCAACAGAATCAGTGTGTCTTCAACTCCGGGTTTCAGAACAAGAATTAGAACAGTGGCTATCAACAGAAGCAGTTCGGTTCACGAGGATTCAAGAGCAATTGTCAATCGGGGTACCAGAATCAGAACCAGAGACAATCTTCTACATCTTCTGAAGATAGTGATCTGAAACAAATATTACACCAAGTGCTAGAAAATAAGACTAAGTCTGCTGCGGAAATCAATCAGAAAGTCGATAGCATGTATCGTGACCTTAATGGGAAGTTTGAGGCTATGAGTGTTCGAATGAAGATGCTGGCAACACAGGTTGCTCAGAATTCTGCGAGCAACAGAGCTCCATCAGGTGTCATTCTAGCCAAACCGGAGAATAATCTGAAGGAATATTGCAACGCTATTACGGTGCGAAGTGGAAAAGAGGAAAAAATTTCTTCCTGGACAGAAGGACAGTGATCGATCGATCCCTACCCTAGGGCAAAAGTTTCATCCACCTAGGGCAGGGATCGATCGATCCCTGTCCTAGGATCGATAAATCCTTGTCCAATTCCACCTTGAAAAAATCTGGACAGAAGGACATAGATTGATCGATCCCTGTCCCTAGATCGATCGATCCCTGTCCTGACGCAGGTTCGTCAGATATTCGCGATGAATCGAAGGCACAGGAGGTTGAGAATGAGTATGTACCACCCCCGCCTTATGTTCCCAAGCCTCCATATCCTTCCAAAACCCGTCAAAAGAT
>OVAN01009767.1:0-16536 GCA_900406275.1 Anastatica hierochuntica | reverse complement strand
AGCCCAATGGGCTATTGGTTATGGCAGCCACTAAATGGTTCATAACATAAATCAAATTTAAAGGATAGGTAATACTAAATAAAATAGAAACACCCAAAAGTAGACCTGTGAGGAACTTTCATAAAACTAATATCTTCCGTAAAACTATGAACAATTCTTTTACCAGGTTTTAGAGCCAAAACAGAAAATTCACAAAATCGAACTACAACACCAGCCTCCTCTATGGTTTACCAAAACTAAAGCTGATGGTTATCTCTAAACCGAAGTATTGCTATCTCTCAACCCATCAACCCAAATCTTTGGTTTTACCGGAAATTGTCTCCATCTGAAAATTTAGTAACCATGTTCCTTAGATGAAATTAAATCCTTCCAAATCTTCTTTTCATTTTCTATTTGCTTCTTGTCGAGAGTTTTGAAAATCTCATCTTGAGATTAGACAGTTATCTCTAAACCATTAAGCCGAAATATTGTTATATCTCAATTCATCAATCCAAAGCTTTGGTTTTAACAGTTAACTCGGTAGATTTTCCTCAGTTGCAACATTCCCCTGGCTTAACTCCCTCATCTCCATCTGAAAATTTAGTAATCACGTTTCGTAGGTTTCGTAGATGAAATCAGATCCTTCCAAATCTTCTTTTCATGTTCTATTTTCTTCTTGCCGAGAGTTTAGAAAATCTCATCTTGAGATTCGACAGTTATCTCTAAACCATTAAAAAGGAATATTGCTATCTCTTAATTGATCAACCCAAAGCTTTGATTTTATCAGTTAACTCAGCATATTCTCCTTATTTGCTACATGTCTCTGACTTAACTCCCTTGTATCCATTTGAAAATTTAGTTATCACGTTCTTTAGATGAAAAAGATCCTTCCAATTTTTTTTTTTCATTTTCTATTTGCTACTTGTCGAGAGTTTGGAAAATCTCATCTTGAAATTAGATGGCTATCTCTAAACCATTAAATCGGAATATTACTATCTCACAATTCATCAATCAAAAGCTTTAGTTTTATCGGTTAACTCGGCAGATTCTCCTCAATTGCTACATCCCCTGGCTTAACTCCCTCATCTCCATCTGAAAACTTTAGTAACCACGTTTGGATTAGACGATAATCTCTAAACCATTAAATCGAAATATTCCTATCTCTCAACTCATAAACCAAAAACCATAATCAACCAACAAAAATTATGAAAGACACTTATATCTTGGTTTTCTAGCAATCATTTTTTTCCGGTTCTTTTAGTCCTGTTATTATTTAATTGGAAGGTACATTAAATACTCCATTTTAATCTGATTTGGATATAAAGTAGTTGAAGCCATCAAGAAATTGACTTGATTCAATTGACTTTAGAATTTACCTGATTTGGATGTTTGTCACATTGTTTCACCATAGTTACAAGTGAAGAGATATAGAAACATGTAGTTTGTGAACCAAAAACCTGCAGTTTGTGAACTAGATTTGATTTGGAATTATATACCTGCACAATTCTTCATTCATAGGAGAAGTTACTCGATTTGGAAGTCATGTCAAGAAATCTTCAATATACACCCGTTGAGAGGAAGTAAAAGGCTGATCAAAATATGTGACATCAATATCAGCCTTCTTCTTCTCCCAATCCTTGTTTCATTCTCAGATAAGTGTGTATTGATCATGGCCAATGATTATGTTTTCAGATCCATTTCTTTGCTTTCTTGAGCTTTTCTTTGCTATGAAAAATTTTTAGTAGAAGTTTCAGAGTGATTTTGTGTTGATTATGTGTGTCTTGATTCTGTGTTGAAAAGCCAAGCACACAACCCCTGTCTTTGTTCACCTCATTCATGATAACTAGAGCTTTTTCCAGTCTTAAAACCAACTTTTGGCCCAAAGGACCATCATCCAAATCTTTGATTGATCTCTGAATCCTCAAGATACAAGTGTTCTTCTATGTTGTATCAGAAACTTTTAGATATTTGCACATTTTGTCAAGAACATTTTCATTGATCCTCATTCGTCCTAAGGTTTCATCAACGCCGACTTGTTCTTCGACTTGTTCTTCGGTAAGAACACCATATAGAGGATCACCAGGATTGAGAAAAAAAATTGTGAGATTTGTTGGCCAAAAAACTACAATTTGTAGTTCTACTAGTGCTACATTGTTCTACTTTCGCAAGAACTTACACTGAATGATTTCGGGCTCCCATTTAACCACTAAAATGCATTTTTTACCAAATTCAGAAACAACGCTCCACGGAGGCAACATAGTGGTCGACAACAGCGATTGAGAATACAAACCGGTGAAGTATAAGAGAGATAAAGAGCGATAGAGATCGATCAGTAATTAGGGCCATAAGAATTGAAATCGCATACTCACCATTTTGTATTCTCCGTCGCTGCTGTCGGCCACTCTGTTGCCTATGCCGAACATTGTTTTTTGGATCGATTAGTACATGAATTTGGGTCACGCGATTTAAAATCGCATTTGATTATAGGGTTTGCTTGATCGTGATTTAAAATCATGTTTTATTTTAGGCTTTTTTTATGACTCGGTTAAGATCTGATGGGTCAATGGGTGAGCGATTCTTTACCTGTGGTTTTATTGTAAATATCATGACTTCTACATTTTCAAATGTAATTTACTCCTTTTCAAATTAAAAATAATATATATTTTATTTGAGGGGCTTTTTCGATTATTAACTCACATATAGAAAAATGGAGAAAATTGATATTCTCATGAAAACTTTTTAGTGCACAAGAATAAAAAATTGATTAAAAGTGATAAAAGCGTTTTCCCATAGACTCAAAGTAAAAAATATGGTGAATTTGGTAGAGAGGATGTTATCACAATAAAATATATGATACTAATCTAAAACGACTATCCAAAAAAAAACGAATTCGATGAGATTGGAGAAACAAAATATAACATCCAGGTTTTTCATTCCCAGTTCAATTTTTGGATTTTGTATACTAAACCAATTTTTCTAAATTGAACCCAAAAACCTTTCCTATTTAATCTAATCTTAACCTAAAAACTTAAGCCATTTATTTGTTTTCTCTTCCTGGAGCCATCAACAAAGATCAAAGACAAAATCCATGGAATTTTCAAGCCAAAGGAAATGGAGAGAAGAGAGAAGAGAAAAAAGAAGAAGAAGCTTGTGCAGTCTCCTGTGAGACAATTTTGATTCGTTGAGGTAATACTGATGGATGGCTATGCAAATCAACAAATCTTGATTTTTCCATAGTAAGTGATCCTCTTCTCGTTCTTTCACCTCCAAATTACAGAATGCGATTTCAAGTTACATACTGAAAGTTATGGGCGTTATACTAAGAGGTCTTTGTTCAATCTCTACAAAAGATAGTTCCGACAGTCTGTGGGAGGAAGGGTAATCGACCAAGAAAATCGACGAGTTTCGATCTGAGTTTTCTACAGAAGGTAATTGACTTCTTGATCGATAATCTCTAGTATACAGATCATATTTTCATGATATATTCTAAGAGTTATGATGGTTTTATCCAAAGCTATGGAATAAGATCGTGAATCTGACCAGTCCGAGTGTGGAAGATATTTCTTAGGTCAATGGAAGTCTAATCGGCGTCAAACCATAAAATATGGTTAGAGGACATCCCTGGCTACATTCTGAATGTTTGGATCGAGGATTTAACTAGCGTCTTCTATTCTGCCAGCTTTTCAGAATCGAATAGTTGTTTTTGGAGCTGATTTCCTATGAGATCGATGTATAGACTCATATGAACCCATTGGTAAAAGGAAAATAAGTTCTGACTTCATATGAGTGGAGAAGCGCATCTCGGAAGTTGATGCAGCGAAGCTGTCCGCATCAAGAAGCTGAGGAGCTCCGAGTTCATGATTCCAGAGAGTTGAGGACGATAAGAGACCTTCCTGAGAATGCGTTTTCCTCGGTGAATGAAATTAAAATTTTGGCCCTGCCCGGGTTTCTTTTTTGGAAGTTTCAAAATATGGAAGCTTTCCATATTTGGATAGTTTCCATTTTAGGAAAGTTTCTTCTTTAACATGTTTCCCTTTTTGGCAACTTTAATTTTAGAGCATTTTCTTTTCTGGGTAACTTCCATTTATGGCAGATTTTCATAAATGTAAAGTTTCCATTTTTGGTAGGTTCTCGGGTAAGGTTTAGCCTCGGGTTTTCATGGTCCAAGTTCCTTTTCCAAAGGTGGGTCATCAGCCAGTCAAACCGGGAGTTCACGGTTGAGGAATTTAGAGTCTCAACGCTGCTTCCAGTGGAGATGGTTCAAGCTGGGGTAAGAGAGATGGAGGATTAACATGGGATAAGAAGAAAGATGGAGGATCATCATGGACTAAAAACCCAAGAGAAGGATCATCAGTCGGCCAAGCTAGAGGTTCCTTTGCGTGGCCAAGGTTAAGAAGTTCTTAGTCTTCGTTGATCTTGATACTCGTTTAGTTTTGTTAGTCTAGGGTTAAATTGGCTGGTGTCGAGCTATATGTCAAGGCACGAATAAAAATTATGTAATATGAATTGTTAAGACATAAAGTTATACACCTAAGTGCAATTGCTTGTTAGGTCGCTAAGTCGAGCCTAGGTTAGAACCTGTGTGAACACATAAGCCCTTAAAATGACTAGGTCTAAATTGACATTGCTTGAGAATTACGAAAGATAACATTAGGTCTAGATTAATTTGGTGATATGGTTCTATGGTGGATAGTCGCATATCCAATTTAGGGGTGTGATACACCCTACCTTGAGGCTCAGGACCCTGGGGGAATCCGAATGATTGATGAGTAGTAGGATCTTCGCGCCAGGCAAGGTGGAATGGGTCGGAGAGAAGGTGGCCAATACGGTTGAACGCTTTTTCAAAAGTTCAACTATCAAATACATTTAATAAAGTATATCCCCGCACACAGCACGGATTAGATTCTAGTTTTATATTTAATACAGAAGATTCTACAAACATGCAAAAGCTCTCGGGTTCAAAGTGAAAGAAAAAGTTGTTATCTTAGCGTGTCAGTTGACCGTTTAAGAAGTTTGATAGAAAAAGCCATTGATAAAATTGATATATTATAAAGTTTACATAATTCCTTATTTCCGTCGAATCGACTAAGCCATTCAGAATCAGACATCTGCCAACAATGCTCAGTGTGGTTCTCTCCAGTCAGTGCACTAAGTAAGTTCTTAATTACATTCCGATATATCTTTTATTATTCGGTTTGCTTTACACTATTATTAAGTGAATTGTAATATCACAATTCCATATACGTAAAGTATAATTACTAATTAGCTTGATAATTATATCATCATACTTGTATATAAGGTATATCATTGTCTATCAATCTAATCATCACATTCTATAATTTCATATGGTATAAGAGCCCAATGCATCCTAACCTAATATTCTTTTCTCCATAGTCGTCTCTCTTCTTCTTCTCCCTCTTCTTCATTTTGTCACCTTCATCCTTTCCAGCCTCTGCTTTTTTCCTCAACACCATGAACTCCAACAACAACTCACCCATCACCACATACACTACCTCCGATACAAACACCAAAAAATCAACTTCTCTTCTTAATGTTAAAATGACAAACATCACCCGTCTCACTGCCTCAAACTACATCAGTGGAGCCGTCAAGTTCACACGCTATTTGATGAATACCACCTCTCTCTCAATTACTTGATGAAACCACCAAAATCCCTGACGATGTTATCATCAACAATGAGGTGAAAACCTGAAATCATGAATTCACGATTTGAAAGCATCAACATCGTCTGATCTATATCGGTCTCATAGGCGTAATGACCATGCCAATACAACCCCTTCTCTCAAACCGAAATCACGACACAAATCTAGACCAAACTATCCTCTCTCTATGCGACTTCAGGCCGAGGTCACATAAAGCAGTTAAAACTCTAACTCAAACATTGGAACAAAGCTATCAACTCAATCGAAAAATACGTCCAAGGAATGGTCACCATAATCGATCAGATTGCTCTCCTTGGGAAGGTTTTGGATTATGAAGATCAAGTAGAAAATATACTTGATGGACTGTCGGAGGAGTAAAAGCCTTTCATGGATCAGATTGAAGGTAGAGAGATACCTCCGACGATCGAAGAACTCCACAAAAAACTACATAACCACGAAGCTAAGCTCTTGTTGATGTCTCAAGGCCTAACCTTTCACATCTCTGCAAACTACATCAACAACAAAACTCGCCAACAACACCAACAATAACTACCAGAATAGTCCATGCCAATAACACTTTGCCAATCTACCTCCTAACTCGAGATACAACCCAACCCAAGAACCACGACCTTACGTGGGCCGCTGTCAGATCTTTCATATCCAAGAACACTTGGCGCAACATTTTCCTCAGCTCTGATCCTTCACCGCTAACAAAAATGCTCCACTCCTGCCGACACTAACTCATCAAACCATGTAATGGACACCTCGGGAAAACCTAGTAATGAGCACAACAACACCACTTATGAGTCCCTGGAGACTTGACTCCGAAGCAACCAAGCATATCATGTCAGACTTGAACAACTTGGCTCTCAATTAACCTTACAATGGTGGTGAAGAAGTTGTCATCGATAACAGATCCACCATTCGCATAGCGAACACTAGTTTTACCACATTACCCACCTCTCCTGAATCTCTCTCTCTCTCTCTCTCTCTCTCTCTCTCTCTCTCTCTCTCTCTGTTCAATGTTTTAGTTGTTCCTGATATCTACAAAAATTTATTATTGGTTTAGTGTCTCTGCAATGTTAACCAAGTCTCCCTCGAATTACTTTTTGCTCATTTTTAGGTGGAGGATCTAAGCTCGGGGGTCTGGTTATTCCATGTGCCTAATGGTGAATTATATGAGCGGCAAGCGATTACAATCTACCCATCGGCGTATATTACCTCTTCTACCTCATAAGGGAACACATCAGATTGGCACTCTCGCCTTGGCCACCCATCACCATCTATCCTTAAATCAATTATCTCGCAGGTTTCATTACATGTTCATATTCTTTACCCAATAACTACTCTTATTACTCTTGCAATATTTCTTAATGCATAAGACTCATAACCTCCATTTTAAGATACATCTTTCACTTCCTCTCGACCAATCGAAATTCTTTTCTTCTATGATAGGACATCACCCATAACATCACTTTATAACTACAAATATGACCTCTTGTTGATCATCATAGTCGGTATTCTTGGATTTATCTCTAAAATTCAAATCCCAAGCTAAAAGAAACATTCATCCTATTCAAAGCCATTGTCGAAAGCAAGTTCCAACAAAAACCGACACTTTGTTCTCCGATAGCGTTGATGAATTCCTAGCCCTACAAAGCTTTCTCGCTCATAACACTATCACTCACCTTACCTCTCCGCATCATACCCTAGGACATAACGAATAGACATAACGTCTCCACTGTCAAATTGCCGAAACCAGACTTAACTATGCCTATATTCCGAAAAACTACTAGCCTTTTGCTCTATCTACCGTCGTATAACTTATAAACTGAATGCCCTCTCCAAACCTCTCTATGAAGGCTTCCTACCAAATTTTCTTCAGCACAAATCCCAACTACACAAAACTTAAAACCTTCGGAAGCATACTTTATCAATGGCTCAAATTGTATGCCTCATACAAACTTGAACCAAAATCTACTCCTTGTGTCTTTGTATGTTACTCCCTCCAAGTGTCCTATTTATGCTTAGATTTTCAAATCTGACGCGTATATATATCTCGTCATGTGAGATTCGACGAAACCAAATTCCCCTTCTCCACCCTATCCCACTGGAAACTCCTCCTTATGACAATAAAAAACCTAATACACCACCAGTCACTATCATCCCCACTGTTGTGGCTGCCCCAATCATCGACTCACCACCACTGTCGCTCATTCTCCACCGTTGCAAAACGCAGGCCAAAACTTGTTGCTCCCAACTCCATTAAATCCAGTCCCAATAACCTCTCCCTCAGCCCAACAAACTCCAACCACCTCAGAAACAAACACTAGTCCAACACCTTCTGGCCCAAATCAAACCCAAACCTCCAATCACCAATCATCATTTTCATTCCTTAGAACACCATCGACGTACCACCACCCCAACCACCTCTCTAAAACCAACACAAGATGAAAACACAAGCCAAAGCCGGTACCCGAAAACCAAATACCAAGTATGCTCTCACATCTACCATTCCACCTCAATACAACTTGTAACCATAAACCGCAACGGAAGCAATAAAAGATGAAGAAAACCATACCTTTGATATGCTTCCTCCAGCTCCACATCAACACCTCGTTGGCAAGAAAGGGATCTTCACCAAGAAATACAGAGTTGATGGCTCCATTGACTGATTCAAAGCACGCCTTGTCGTGAAAGGTTACCACCAATTATAACACCAATATTTTTCCGGTTTTCCTGTAGGTTTTAGTATGTTTTCTTAGTGTTTTTAAGAAACTTTATGCATGAAAAGGTAATTGTTTGCATTTATAGTGTTTTGAGTTATTTGAAGTCAAATTATGCATTTTGGAGCAATATGGAGCTAATTAAAGCAAAATTTAGTTTCTGGATAGTTTCTGAGCATTAGAAAGATCATCCAAGAAGAAGGACATGCCCTCAATGGATTTCAATGAAATTTGTACAGAAGCTGGAGAGTGAATTAGCTTTCATGTGGAGGTAGTTTCACAGCATTCAAAGTTGATAATATAGAGTTATCCCAAATATACTGAAGATTGGTCATGCTTGCTCACAAATAAAGGATGCGCAAGAAGGCCAAAACTAAATTATTACGAATTTGGTTTCAATTACTACTTTAACACGACCAAAGTAGATGTCTTACAAGTATTTCCAAACCCTATAAATCAAGTTAAAGCTTTTCTACAAGAAGTCCAAAGATGAGAGGCCATAAGGCCCGATGTTAACCTAACTTGACCTAAGTTGGACAAACACTATATATTTATTTTTAGTTTTTGATTTTGTAGATATGTATTGTTGTAAGATATAATATAAGTTTAAAGAGGCAGAGATGACACCCTTTGGGTCGTGCACTTCCCATCTCAAAGACTTCAATCTTTCTTCGGAGTTTCATCAATAAATCGACTTTATCTTTCCTCTCTTATCTTTGATTGATTCAATGCTTTCGTTTTGTTCACTACAAGAAAACAAACGATTTGTGAGGAAGCATTTCCTCGCATTTTCCTTGCAAATCATGTTTTGCGAGGAAAACTTTCCCGTCATTATTCGTTAGTCGCAAACCGTGTTTCCTCAGAGTTTCCTCACAAAATTGCGAGAAAATTTTTTTGCCGCTAATTCCTCGCAAATTTGCGAAGAAACAATGAGTAATTTTTGCGAGGGAGTTGCGACTCAATGAGCATACGCAAATTTTGCGAGGAATTTGCGAAGATTCCTTGCAATTTCCTAGCAAAATATTTGCGAGGGAATTGAGAGAGATCTTTGAAAATTCCAAAAAATTATTTTGAATGTTTTTTTAAAATTTATAAATAAATAAGTCTTATTAATAAAATTTAAAATAAAATTAAAATAAAATAAAATAATATAAAATTAAAACTAAAACTGAAAATAAATGAAAAATTTAAATAAAAATTTATTTTAATATTTAAAAAAATAAATTAAAATTAAAGAAAACCTAAAATATAAATTTGGTACCGCTGCTGCTACTGCCAGAGCCGCTCCTGGTCCCGCTGCTGCTACTGCGGCCGCGCATAGAAGTCCTCGAGCGCGGAGTTTGATTCTGCCATAAAATCGAACAGCACAATATGAGAGTTAACCTTCTCTTTGAGGAAGGTTAATTACTCTGTCTTAGTCTTCACTTGTGCCTACTCAGCCAACAAAAAATTTTATATAAATTTTAAAATTTTAGATTGTAATTAGTAAATTTTAAATAGATTAATTTACAGAAATACACTTAAAAGGAAAAGAAATTTTACATTTACACCTGTCTTTTAATGGTTCTCAAATATACACCTCAAATATTAAGGTTTAGGGTTTAAGGTTTAGTGATTATGGTTTAGGGTTTCGCTACTAGGGTTTAAAGTTTAGGAATTATGGTTTAGGGTTTAGGGTTTAACGTTTAGAGTTTCTTTTAGTCTAGGGGTATAATAGTCTTTTTCATTAAAAAGGGAGGTGTAAAAATAAAAAAATTTCAAACAGGGGTATTTTTGAAAAACAGATAATACAAAGGTGTATTTTTGTAAGTCTCCCTTTTAAATTTCTAAATTTAATTATTTAAAACCAATGTTGTGTTTACAATTTTTTAGGCGGCAAATCTATCTAAAACCTATCTAAACAACCTAAATATAATAACTAGAAAGTCTAACTATCCTAATAACTAAAAATTAATAACATAATATACAATATTTCAACAATAACCTTTTTGTGGATTTGGATGAGAGAGAGAGAGAGAGAGAGAGAGAGAGAGAGATTTAGTGCAAAATGAAATGGGAAGAGGGGTAGGATATATATAGGGATTTTGTTCCCTCGCAAATTGAGGCAAATTTTTCAAAAAGTTGCGAGAAACCCTTGCAAATTCCACGTAAATTTTTGGGAAACTGCCAAAAAATTTTCGTTTGGCACCCAAAATTTGTGTGGAATTTGCCAGGAACCCTCGCAAATTCCTCACAAAAATGTAAAATCATATTAAAAATAATTTTTGGTTTAAGTCTTAGTATTTAGGGAAATATAGTATTTTGAAATTAGAAATCGTTAATTACAATTAAGATATTCAATTGGAACCTTTCATACAAGATTATAACTTATATGAACAAATGTCTTATGTTTGTATGAATTATATAGAAAGTTATAGTTGATATAAACGTTATAAGGTCGAGTAACATTTTTTAAATTTAAACAACACATACGGTCAAATTTTAATCATTTCTTGTTTAAATGTTAAAGAAAATGTTACCATATTGCATACATGAGATTAGTGTTAATGTTTTAAGATTTAGGGAAAAGACTTTGCGAGGAATTTTCGAGGGTTCCTCGCAATTTCCTCGTAAAATCTTGAAATAATTTAAAAATATTCAGGGTTTAGCGCAAAAGGGTTTAGGGCAAAGATTTTGCGAGAAATTTTTGAGGATTCCTCGCAAAATTCTCGCAAAAATGTTGACATATAAAAAACAAATATTTGGGTTTAAGTTTTAGGGTTGAGGAAAATAAGGTATTTTGAAATTAGAAATCGTTATTTACAATTAAGATATGCAATTCGAACTTTTCATACAATATTATAACTTATATGAACAAATGTCATATGTTTGTATGCATTGTATAGAAAGTTATAGTTGATATAAACGTTATAAAGTCGAGTAACATTTTTTAAACTTAAACAACACATACGGTCCGATTTTAATCATTTCTTGTTGAAATGTTAAAGAAAATGTCAGCATATTGCATGCATGGGATTAGTGTTAATGTTTTAGGGTTTTGGGCAAAGATTTTGCGAGAAATTTGCGAGGGTTCCTCGCAATTTCCTCAAAAAATCTTGAAATAATTAAAAAAATATTCTGGATTTAGAGAAAAGATTTTGCAAGGAATTTGTGAGGATTCCTCACAAATTTCTTGCAAAATTTGAAATATAAAAAAAAATTGGGTTTAAGTCTTAGGGTTTAGGAAAATATAGTATTTTAAAATTAGAAATCCTTAATTAGAATTAAGATATTCAATTCGAACATTTCATACAATATTATAATTTATATGAACAAATCTTTTATGTTTGTATGAATTGTATAGAAAGTTATAGATGATATAAACGTTATAAGGTCGAGTAACATTTTGTAAAATTAAATAATGCATACAGTCCAATTTTTATCCTTTTTTGTTGAAATGTTAGAGAAAATGTTACCATATTGCATGCATGGGATTAGTGTTAATGTTTTAGGGTTCAGGGTAAAGACTTTGATAGGAATCTGCGAGGATTTTGCTTGTAATTTCGAGGAAAATATTCCTTGCAAATATTTTTTACTCTTTAGGGAAACGTTTATACCTAAAAATTTGTTACCCTCGCAATTTCCTCGCAAATGTTCGACCACTTTGCGAGGTACAAGTGTGCTCTCACTGTTTCCTCTCAATTTTGTCGCAAATTTGCGAGAGACAAGCTTTCCTCAAAAATTTGTCGCAAATTTGCGAGGAAATTGCGACTTCTGCGTTTCCTCGCAAATTCTTTGCAAATTTGCGAGGACTTTTTTTCTCGCAAATTGCCTATTTTCTTGTAGTGTTTATTGCTGCATGTTTCACATGTTTAATCTAGAGTAATTTTCTAGTTAGACAATAGGTTTTCATTATTCAATGATCATGTTTTCTTAGGAATTCATATCTATTAGGGTTATCAATAATATTAGCACCTTGCTCTTTTCCAATGTTATTTGCTTGTTAGGACAGTTTGTAAATAGATATAAAGTTAGTATGCATTCCAAAAGCTTGTCATACTGCTGAAACTAGTATTCGGTGAGTAATTTTATTTAGGCAACAAAGTGGATTGATCTAGAATTGTGAAAAATCAATCATACACTAGTTAATCCATACTTATCTTTTGCAAGGCCTGCACGAAAGTCGAGTCTCTTGGTTGTTAATTAGTATAGTGCCCGAGCCTCAAAAGTGGAGAGGGTATAATTTTGGGTTGTGTTTATACTTAAGCTAATAATTACACGAAACTCAAACTCTTGCATGCTAGTTTACGTTCTTCTATGATTTCCTATTTGTATAACGTTTATCTTTAATTGATATCTTCCTTTATTTTCTATTCTAGTTTTTTCTTTATTTCATATAAAACTAAAAATCAAACCTTCTTTGTTTCTTCCTAACTGGTTCGATAGTCTTTAGATCCTTGGTGCACTTCTTGTCCTCATGGAATCGATATCTGAAGTACTACAACTACTATGTGCACTTGCAGCTGTAGTGTCGTTTATTAGGAGAAACTTGACACACATAAACCTACAACCCGACATCGGCTATATTGAGACATTTGATTGTCAGTATTTTAGTAGTTTTTACTACCGTTTTTACTCTAGATTTATGGTTTTTAGTATGTATTTGGATTCTTTCGGCGCAGACTTTTGTTCTTTGTTGTTTTTATAGGAATCGAGCTTGAATGTGCGGAAAGAATGCATTTTGGATGGATTTCAAGCATCGAAAGAAGTGTTCGTGAAAAGCTGAAAATACCCAGAGAGTTGGACAAGGATCGATCGATCCATGTGCATGGATCGATTGACACCTCTCCCGTTTTGTGGACCGATTTTACGAAGAACCAGACCGAACTTATTTTGAACCGGATTTTGGTACAAAGACCTAAGCTCATGTTTTATCTTTGATTATGAACTTTTACAGACTTTTAGAGAGCAAAGATTGATTTTGTAACCGAGGGAGAAGAAGCATCTTTGTACTTCGAATCCGAGAAGCATCCTGAACCCTTTTACTCTTGTTTTTGTTAAATACAATCATGTCTCTCTTTCATTTGATCTGTGTTTTGCAATTATCATGAGTGAGTAGTCTGATCGTTGGGTTTAGGGTTCTCACATAGGGATTCATGATTTGTTAATGTAGAATTGCATGATTAGGGATTTAATCTAATGGATCTTCATCAATGATTGTTCGTAATGCATGAAATTAAACTGATCACTTAGTTTCTGAACTTAGGTAATTTAACGCCTGGAAAGTGTTTGTTTAAATGCCTGAAAGAATCTTAGATGAGCAATTCTTCTTAAGCAAATGGAAGTTGATGTTTAAGTTAATTGTGAACATATCAAACCTATTAGTAATGCATCATTAGAAATCGAGAGTCAACGACAGTTAGTCTCGAGATTTATAATACATAGGGAGTTAATACTATGGAAGTAGATCAATTCTTCATTAGTTTTTGAGTTCAAAACGGTTTAAAACTTGTTCCCTAGTCTATAATTTGAATCAACAATGAATTTTTCCCCTGAGAATACCCGATGCCTAACACTTCTTTGATTGATTTACAACCCCATCGTTGCTGCATGCGTTACTTTGCTTTCTTAATTTTGACATTTGCATCATCTTTAAAGATATTTTTTAGCTTTAGCCGGCTGTTTGATCTGACATTCTTCGTTCTACCTTTGGTCTCTATGGATTCGATCACGAACAACTACAACGTACTTCTATGCGCTTGCAGTATTTTCTCGGGTGAAAACCTAAGCTGTCAAGTTTTCTGGCGCCGTTTCTGGGGACCAATAGGGATCATTGCATGCCCAAGGCATTGTTCTTTATTTTGTTTAATCTCTTCTTTTTCTTCTTTGTTTTTGTGCTTTCAGGTGCATGAACATGTCTCACACTAGAAGCCAAGGGACCGAAAATCTTGCTGAGTTTGAACCTAAACCTTCGCGTCTAGAGAGACAGAAGAAGAAACATAAGCTGTTGGAGGTTATTGAAGAATTTGAATTTGCTGAAGTGATGGGTGATAACATTGGTGACAACATTCAAGTTCATCAAAATCCTCTCTTTCCTGGATTTCTTCCATGAGTTGATCCACATGCTGGTGGTGGTGCTAATGATGATGCTCGGAATGCTAGCCAGAAAAATGTTGCAGCTAAGGGGACACAACGCGCAAATAAACCTCGACAGAGGATGACTTTGGTGCAATATGACACTCCAGAGGCTTTCTATGCGAATCGTGCTGGGATTCGTCCGCCTCCCATTGAGAGAAGGGACTTTGAGATCAAGACTAGTCTCATTGACTTGGTGCAGTAGAATCAGTATCATGGGTTGCCATCACATAACCCAATGCACCATCTGGATAGGTTTGAAGCCATCTGCAATATTATCCAGCACAACAGAGTACCTGCTAAAGCTCTGAAATGCAGGTTGTTCATTTTCTCTCTAAATAAAAAAGCTATAAGATGGCACAATAGCCTAGAGCCTGATTCTCAGAGAACATGGGACAAGATTAAGGCTGCTTTCCTTGGGCTTTTCTTCACGAAATCAAGGTTTATGTCTCTATGAAACAAGATTGCAGGGTTTCACCAATTGGGTACTAAAAGTTTTCATGTAGCTTGGGAAAGATTCAGAGAATACATCAATGATTGTCCTCATCATGGGTTCTCATATTGGAATCTCCTCAACATTTTCTACAATGGGGTTGAGGAGAAGTATCATAATGCTATGGACACCGCTAGCAATGGTGATTTCAGTACCAAGACTGTGGAGCAAGCTTATACATTGGTGAATAACTTGGCAAATAGTCAGGCCAATCGCAGATAAGGCTATGATCATGGTTGAGGAGTTGTGGTATCAAAAGCGAAGAGAATTGATGATCTGCACACAAAGCTCGATGAGATAAAGAGGAGATATCAACAGGGAGTGAAATTTGTTGGAGAACAGAACGAAACACCTATGCTTCAGGAGCAGAAAATAGGACAGATGTACCAGGAATACATGTCTGAGGAGCTGAATGGTGGAAAAGCAGATGTGAGTTACATTTGAGGTGAAGGAAACATTTGGTAATAAAGGTTTCAACCAACGTAATCAGTTCTAGAACAAGCCATACAATCAGAATCAGAGTGTCTTGTACTCTAGATTTCTAGAACAAGCCATACAAGCAATTTGGTTCAGGAGGATTCAAGAACAACTAACAGTCGGGGTATCAGAATCAAAACCAAGGAGAGTCTTCTGCGTCTTCTCAAGATAGTGATATGAAACAAATGCTCCACCAAGTGCTGGAAAATCAGACTAAGTCTGCTGCGGAGATCAATCAGAAAGTTGATGGCATATACAGTGACCTCAATGGGAAGTTTGAGGCTATGAGTTTTCGAATGAAGATGTAGGAAACACATGTTGCTCAGATTTCTGCGAGCAATAGAGCTCCCCAGGTGTTATTCGAGCCAAAACGGAGAAGAATCTGAAGGAACTCTGCAATGCTATCAGAGTTCGAAGTGGAAAAGAGGAAAACAGCTCGTCTAGGACAGAGGGACAGGGATCAATCGATCCCTTCCCTAGGGTCGATTGATCCTTGTCCAATTCCACCTCAAAATATCTGGACAGAGAGACAGGGTCGCTATGAATCAAAGGCACAGGAGGTTGAAGATGAGTATTTACCACCCTCGCCTTTCATACCCAAGCCTCTGTATCCTTCTAGACCTTGTCAAAAGATCAAGGAACGCGAGTATGAGAAGCTAAAGAATCTAGTTGGTGAATTACATGTGCGATTGCCTTTCGTTGAGGCGGTCAAGATGGTACCATCTCTTAAGAGGTACATGAAAGAGATTCTCTCAGATCGCATGACCCTGAAACAAGGTGTATCGGTTCTTACTGCAGAACGTAGCACGGTTCTTCAGAATATCGCATCGGAAAAACGCAAAGATCCAGGTCCTTTTTTTACCATGCAGGATTGGATATCTTACCTTCAAGAGATGTCTGTGTGACTTGGGCTCTGAAGTTAGCTTGATGCCGCTGTCTGTCTCGCAAAGGCTGAATATGGTGAACTATAAGCCCACTAAGATGTCTTTGATACTTGCTGATAAATCAATTCGGAAACCAATTGTTATTCTCGATAACATTCATGTTGGTGTTGGGAAAGGCTATGTGTACACTGATTTCGTAG
>OVAN01009766.1:258-16537 GCA_900406275.1 Anastatica hierochuntica | reverse complement strand
TGCTTTTGTATATTTTGTCAATAACAAAATGTATAAAGTATTTTCTAATTTAAAATTTAATATTAATAAAAATGCAACTTAAAACATAATTTATATTTTAAAATGTATATATTTAAAATAAAAGTCACAGCTTTCGGTAACAATCAAATTTTTATTAATTTTAAAAATAAGAGCCATATTCTCTACAGACAAAAGTTTTTACAGTCAAAAGCCTTAAAAACCTATAGTCACAGTCTAAAGCCACAACCTCTACCAATCACCCTCTAAAAATTCTTTTCTGCTAAAATCTCACAGAAAATCTTTAACTTTATTTTATTTGTGATTTGTGATAATTGACAGTTCATGTGTAAGTTTTATAGCTATTAATCTTTCGATCTAACCAGTTTCGTTTGCTGGAATAAGAAAACACAGATCATATATATGGTATCGAATAACAGAAAAACAAAAAGCGAAGCATAGTGAAAGCTTTTAATTTTTTGGTCAGAAAGTAATGACATACTCTTTTTGTGACAAAAGTATAAATATAATCGTAATATTCTCGTCCGTCCTTTCGTGTTTTCCGGCATTTCTTTTCGAACGTGTGGATCCATTTTGTTCGACTGACGGGAATACTATTTCGAGGAAACTTTAACGAATTATTTACTATTCATACAATCACCACGCGATCTTTCTCCGTGTTTTATCCTCATTCGTACGATTTTGAAAATCACTTTCCAGAAGATCACCACTCAGCCTAATATTGCACCAACACAAACACACTTAACTGTGGAGTTCTCTCGGAATAAGTGATCGAAAAGATAAATGTATTTTGAACTCTTTTCAAATATTATTTTACCTCCGAGATATCAAAATTATATGGTTGAATATATGTTGATATTTTAATTTCATACGATAAAAAATATTTTATTTTATTAATTTTCTTCGAATATTTAAAATTCATGTTGTAGTCATGTCGTATATATTGAACTCATATGCGAACAAAAAAGTTAGGATATACTTTTCATAAGACATGAATTGGACTCAGCTACTTGAGTTAAATAAATAAATTTAATAATTAGAGGAAACCATGAGAAAGTGTTTTTCGTCAAAGGGTTAAATGTCCACTTTTGCGGCCATTCAACCCGAAATTTGTGGCTACGGATCCGATCTTATCAATCCAACCGGTGATTAAAAAAAAAGATAATTAGAAGAATCAATCTTTACGTTTGGATCAATTACATATGTTAGATCAAAATATCCTTTTTATGTTTGGAAATAGTTTTAATTCATCAAATATAGAGATCCGGTAAAGTTTCGCGGATAAAAGCATCCAAAGCCGGTTTAAGGTTGTGGAGACAAATTATAGTATTATCCACAAGATTTAAATTTTAAGCAAACCACAAAACAAGTGGAGAGACCAAGGATAAGCCAGTGAAGTGAAGTGAAGTGAAGTGGGGATGAAAGAAAAAGAAAAGGTAAACTAAACGCTTTCTTCACATGTTGTGATGTTTGTGTTTTTTTATACTACTCGCCACCAGTCGACATGTCTCTTTCTCGTTTGATGCCTCAAGTCTAACTTCTTTTGCCTACTATATACACCATTTTAATTCAATTATATATTACTTTTTCCCCTTACAAATTATATATCTAGACTTCATCTCCCATGCTTAAATTGTAAAGTTTTATGTTATTTTTTTTTGGTAGGAATGTAATTATCATTTAAAAATGAAGGGGGTTACAAAAACTATAACCTATTGAATGTTCAGGTCTGCCCAAAAAAAATTAAAACAACAGCTGAACAATGTAAAATACTTGAGAAACTAATACAACCAGAGGGCCATAAGAGATTCAAATTTCTTTCTCTTGCGCTTTGCCGAGATCGTTAGCTTCACCTCCTTATATATGTCCTTGAACAGGTCGGAGGGGGAGATGTGATGGTGATTGTGGAGGACATTGTTTCGTTGCCTCCAAATGTGATAAAAGCCCGATTGAGCAGCCAATTTCCTGAGCAGTGCAGGAGCTGTTGGAGTAGAAACTCTTGCCCACGCCACGAGTGAGTCCTAATGTAAAGCATGTAGAAAGTAAGCCGCAGTCTATGCATGATCAATTTCCAGATTGTTTCACTATATCCACACCTCAAGAAGAGGTGTTCTCGCGTCTCTGTTTCTGACAAGCAAAAACAGCAGGCCTGATCCGTTAGCAGTCCCCAAGAGAAGAGTCTAGACCTGGTTGGGAGCCTGTTGAGCTGAGCTGTCCACATGAGAAAGGCGTTCCGATTGACAGCACCCTTAAACCAAACAGAAGAAGCCCAATTCTTTGTAGTTGCTTTCTCCCTTACATGTTCCCAGGTTCTAGAGGATGAGAAAGACTTCAGCTCTATCCCTGCCGTGACCCACGTAAACTGATCTTCTCCTCTCCTAGCACTTGGAGGGTCGATGGTGGAAAGATAAGCTTGAAGAGCAACCATTTGAGCTGATCTTGGATGCGGCAGTCTCCAGCCATGTGCATCCTCTGCTTCTGCTACCTTTGCTTCCTTTCTTATGCCCAACACCAGTGATCCTGCTTCACCTAAGAACTCGATTAGAGGCCCGAAAGGTGACCAAGAATCATACCAGAAGAATGCTCGTTGACCGTCTCCCAATTTGCAACGCAGCATGGTTCGGGCGAGACCTCTGAGCTTCAGTAAACATCTCCAGCTCCACGTGTCTACTGTTTTTTCTTCCAAGGACCAGAAATTGGATGATTTGAGATGATGATGGTGGTGTCACGCCACCCATAGGGAACCGCTGGCGGAGAAGAGCAACCAGCAGAGCTTTAGCATCAGCGTTCTGTTCCATGTTGCTATTCTCCTCAACCCCAACCCGCCTTCCTTCTTAGGATAACATATGTCATGCCAAGCCACCCGAGCACCTCTGCTTGAATCAATGTTACCCGACCACAAAAACCTGGAAATATTGATTCCAGCTTCTTCACACATCCCTTTGGCAAGATGAATGCTGAAGTCCAAAAATTGATGGTCCCATAGATAACACTCGAGATGAGATGCAGTCTTCCGGCGAAGGATAACGATTTAGTTGCCCATGCGTTGAACTTGAAGCTTAATTTTTCCAGCAACGGCGAGTATTCTGAAACTCTCAACTTTCTGGACATTAAAGGCAGCCCAAGGTACCGAATCGGTAGAGTTCCCATCGCAAAGCCATATGCCGCAAGGATGTCTGACTCTCTTTGATTTATGCCTGCTTTGAATAGTTGTGTTTTGTTGTTGTTCATTTCCAATCCCGACAGCTTGCAAATAGAGTCATAGTCTCCGTAGTACTCCTTAGCGAGTCCTGCTTACCATAAAAAAATATCATAATATCGTCAGCGAAAAGCAGGTGCGAGATGCTCAGCGGCTCTGTTTTTGGATGAAACCCTATAGAACCGTCCACGAATTTGGCATTGATAAGCCTTGAGAAGACCTCCATAACCAGGATAAAAAAGGTAAGGGGATAATGGATCCCCTTGCCTGAGACCTCTCGTGCTACAAAAGAGCCCACCCATTTCACCGTTTACCGTAAGTGAAAAAGAAGCAGAGGTAATGCATTCCTTGATCCATCCAATGAAACAACACGGCACATTGATCACCTCAAGGATAGCCAACACAAAGTCCCATCGAACCGAATCAAACGCTTTACGCAAGTCCACGTTTAGCATTGCTCGTGGAGAAATATTCTTCCGCCCGTAGCCATTGATTATTTCAGTGGCTAGCAAAACATTTTCAGCCATCGTACGACCAGGTAAGAAAGCTGTCTGGTTATTGGATATGATATCCAGCAATATGGACTTGAGCCTTTCGGCCAGCAAATTTGAAATTACTTTGTAAATGGTGTTGAGACAGGAGATAGGGCGAAAGTCGTTTGCCACTGCCGCATTTGGCACTTTGGGTATCAAGACCATGTTTGTGGCGTTGATTTGCTTGAGCAGCTTCCCGTTGGCAAAAAACTCAGAGACAGCTTCAATAATCTCAGGTCCAGTGAAGTCCCAAGAGTGAAGGAAGAACTCAGAAGAGAACCCGTCGGGACCACTTGCCTTGTTTCTTGGTAAGGACCTGAAAGCCGCCTTCATTTCATCAGCGGAGAACATTCTTCCCAGCTTTTGAGCTTGATAGGTTGAGCATCTAAAATGGATCAGCGACTCAATGTCACTCTGTGTGAATTGCGTACTGTTTTACGGTCCACCTATCAGCTCTTTGAAATAGCCTACACAGTGATCAAGCATGCCTTTTTGATCCTCTATCTTGTTGCCAGCGCTGTCAATAAGGAAATGAATCCTATTAATGGCCTGTCTTGTGCTGGTCAGCCTATGAAAGTAACGCGTGTTGCTATCTCCTTCTCCCAACCAAGTAACACGAGACCTTTGTCGATGGAATTTTTCCTCTGCACTAGCCAATTCCTGCCACTTTTCCATTGCCTTCTTCTCTGCCTCTCCCATTGCTGGGGAAGGATTCAACATAAGACACCTCTGCTTTTCAAGAAGGAGATCATGTGCCTCTCTGACTCTCTTTTCCAAATCAGAGTAGTTATCTCTTGCAAAGGCTCTTATGGGCGACTTAAGTGCTTTCAACTTCTTTACCACACGGTACATGGCAGTACCCGCGACTGGAGTAGACATCCATGTGGCGGCGACCAATGAAAGGAAACTTTTGTTTTCCATCAGATAATTGAACAGTCTGAAAGGCTTCTTAACTCGCGACTGGATGGGATTGAGACTTAGACATGCCGGTGAGTGATCGGAGAAATCGGGTTCCCCGAAGAAACCAACCGAATGTGGGAAGATGTTGTACCATGCATTGTTCACGAGAACTCGGTCTAGCTTCTTAGCTATTGGGTCGACCCTTCTCTTATTACACCAAGTGAAGCTGCTTCCTCTAAACGTTAGATCTGCAAGCTCGGCATTCAAGAGACAGGTTCTAAGATCCAAAGTTGCCCTGTCAACATTTAGCGAAAAAGGTCTTGAGTGCTCAGTTGGATTCAAAGTATGGTTAAAATCCCCCAGGAGAGCCCAAGCCTTTCCCAGCACCGATTGGTTGTAAGCCATGGCCACAATCTCATCCCAAAGAATCTTCCTCTCATCCTCTGTGTTTGCAGCATAGATGAAGGAGATAATACAAGCTTCATGTACTGTTGGAAACTTGACCTCACACGTCACCATCTGCAGAGACTTGTAAAGAATAGGCACTTGAACGGATGGATTCCACAAGATCCATATCTTACTCAAATCCGAAAACTCATAGTTTCCGTCAAAACCCCAGCCCGGTAACAGGTCATTTACGATCTTCTTCTGCTTGACCTGTTGAACATGAGTCTCTATAATGCTACCAAAAATGGGCTGGTTCTTCCTTATCCATTTCTTGAATCCGAGTCTATGGTTATTTATATTAAAACCCTGCACATTCCAACAAAAAGCATCTATATACATAATGAGAATGGATTAGTGATTGGAGCGCTTGCTCCGGGAGCCCCTAGGCTTCCTCTTTGATTTCACTTCCATGAAGCCACCTTCATCCTCTGGACTACCATGATCTGGATTTTCTTGTGAAGAGGTAGTCGATCCTGAGTTCCCAATACCTCTCGAAGTTTCACCCGGGTAGTTTGCCTCTGCTGTTACCCCCACTAGGTCAATACAGATTGTACCGCAACCTGTTATCAAAGATTCAGATTCCTCCAAGGCTACCGCCTTACCTTTGTCATTCACAGTAGGAAGCCCTGATGAAGTATCAATTTTCTCTGTTTCTGAGTCTACAACCTCTTTACTTACAGGTATTTCCTCCCCTCCAATAGCCATTTTCGGAGCTATCTCTTTATTTGCTATCTCAGTAATAGCCTGAGTTTTAATCCCGGGTGGTCATGTTTCCTCTGTGATGACTTAGTTGATACCTCGGGTTTTGCGCGAACATAGTCCTGAGATTTGTGGGCAGTGGATTTGCAAAGAGAGCAAGTAATTGGAGCTGCCTTACACCTTCTAAGGTTGTGCCTGATTTGCTAGCAGAAAGAGCATACCGGTGGCATCCAGGGGCTGGACACAAGTATTCGCCTCATTTCACCGCTTTCAAACTGTACATTTACGGCTTCCGGTAAAGGCTTCCGCGGATCAATAAAAGTTAGAACCTTGGCAACTTCTAAGTTTGTCTTGTTTTCCGTGGTTAGATGTAACTCTTTCGGATATCCCACTTGACTTGCAATTCTCTCTAGTCCGTCATCGGTAAAGAATTGAAGAGGAACATATCTGAGCTCGAGCCATATCGGAGCCGAGGTGAGCTCTGGCTTTTTTGGGACTATACCCGGCTCCCAATTGTCGACAAACATTGTCTGTCCGTCGATTTGCCATAGCCTCTGATTGACAACTCTGGCTCGTGTCTGCGCATTCGGAATCTTAAACAGATAGGCGAAGCCCTCAGTTTTAGAGACCACTATATCTTTCGAGAACCTACTCCATATCCCATTCACAATCGTTTGAACCGTGTTTTGAGCGGGCGGGTCTGAGTAAAACTGACCGATGATGAATTGGTCCCAAGAACTCTTGTGTTATTCAATGATAGAGTTTGGGATCTTTACACAAGATTCACCTGTTGGCAGGATGAAGGGTGTACCCTTTTTCTCTAGACTCTTCTTAGATCCCTTGAAGAGATCACTCCAAGTGTCCTGAGTCGCAATAGCTGGTGATTTGGTCACCGCCGATGGGTCAGCTACCGGAGCAGCTGGCGCAACAATTTTGTTAGCTTCAGGCAGAGACTTACGAGCTCTGGCGACTGAACCTTCGTTGTTGGCCAAACCCTCATTCGAGGCAAATGTTTGGGCAATTTGAGAATCTGGTACCATGGAGGCATCGATTCGCCGCTCCTGAGACTCGCTGTGAGTCAGAGCATCGTTGATTTCTGATTTCCTAGCCAAACCAGTTTCTAGGGTTTTCACGATCGGATCTGTTTCGGCGGGGTGAGCCGTAACAGTAGAGAGGTTCTTTTTCGAAGAGGTTTTTCTCTTCCCATACGGTGGGGAGGGCCAGTTAGGATTTGGTCAGAAGGGGGAAGCTGGCGCCCCTGACGACGCCGGAGGAGGGAACGAAAGGAGGAAGACACTGTTTGAAAGGGGATCGCTTTATCGCTCAAGGAGAGAGAGAAAATGCAATTTGTGGTTTGGATGGATTGATTGTAAGTTATCATCTTACTACGAAATAATGTAAATATTCGTAAAGTTTTATGTTATCAAAGTATTTTTCATAATTAACCAAGTGCTTTGGTGTATATATCTTATTTCTCAAGTATATCAAATTCATTGTAGTTATTAAAGATAGTCATTACACAACACAAATCTAACTTATCCATAACCGTATAACTAAGAGACTACAAATAATAAACAAATCAATTTCGTTTCAAAACTAGGGCAAATGGCCAAGAAACAGTTGGCCAAAATATTCATAATGTTTGCATAAGAAGGTTGCTTAATATTGGAATCAAATCCTATATTTGGTGTATAACAATGCTTTAAAAAATCATACCTACCGGAATTTGAACCGTGAATTGGTTTCTTGTCCGGTATAGATTTTATAGAAACTAAAAATAATAGTTGACTTAAAAAAATATGAATTAAAAATCAACAAACATCTGGAAATTGCCAGAGTTGGATCGACTAAAAATATATCTTTTGTTTGTCTTTTTACTATAATACTAGGTGAATACCCGCACTACGTGCGGATTTTTATTTATACATCGAAAATTGTTTAGTTTAAAGTATGAGATGTTTTATATCATCTACTGTACAAATTAATCTTTTAAACACTCTTAGTGGTACAAATACAGACAAATAATTTGCTGATGATTTAAGACAAGGGTTCTCCTACCCTATTTGCTAAGATGAAATTTATTCTAGGCACCGACATGACTCTTTTTGCACATATGAATCATTATATTCACTGTCTTTCACATAAAAGATGTCATTGCACACCAATCCTAATATTAGGCTAGACAATTACAAAATCCTAGTATCATGCTAAACAATTACAATCTGGCCAAAAGGATTTAATCATAAATTCTATTCATCTTGAGTTTATGACTTTTCCTAAACTAATTTCAACTTTAAATTTTCTTTTATTCTCTATTTATATTTTTTCTCTATTCTTCGGTATGAATCTTTCTAGGTACGCCACTTCAACTTTGAATCCAGCCAATTCATCTTTGGTATCTCCGTTGCTTTCTTCTATACATGTGTTGAGCCAACCACTTTCAACTCTTTAATCTTCACGTGCAAGTAAAGTCTCTCTATAATCTATCACAAAAATTTCCACTCAATAATTTATATGTGCGTATGTATATATCATGTAGTTTATGATATGGTTTTAACAAACTTGCTTGATGCATCAACATAAAAACATATACACATTTTGAATCTATGTGTGAATATAAATGTATGTCTCTACGTATATATAAATAGTTCATTAGAAGAAAACTGTTCACTTGCATCGATTATGGCACGATCATATTAAAATGCAAAGGAGTGCAAATCACATGGAGACCACTTTATTTGAATATTTCATACAAAATTATTTATGAATTGAACATAAAATTCTTAGTACGTCTAATTTAAGTTTTTATGTCACATATATTTCATTAACTCAAAACGTAAATCAATCAAAGAATGTACAAATTTGTTCTTACGAACGAGTATAACACGCCATCATGCTAAAAGATCTAAAATGAGTACTATTTTACCTCTTTCTCCTTATAGCGAGAATAAAATTTTACGAAACAAACATCGAGATTGATGAAAAAAAGATGAAGTTTCTCAAAAATCTCACATAAAAAATGAGAAAAATAAGTGAGTGACAAAAAAGGGAAAATATTTATGTTCATAAATTTAAAATCAACTTAATGGAATGATTTAATGTGGTATTAGAGAAGTTGAAAAGAGAGGGTGTTACTTTGTAAAAATAAATGAATGAGTTATCATATAATTTGTCAAAAATAATTAAACATTTAATTTTTTTGTGGACACATGTCTTCTTTATAAATGATGAGGTGACACTCTCATGGAGAGAATTGACCAACTTTTTTAGGTATGATTATTACATTTAATTATTTAAATATCTGACACTGCTTTAAGAAAATTGTGTATTAAGTATTTATTGTTTTACTATGTGTTTTGATCTTTGTCCAAATGTTTCCTTAAAATTATTATAGCAATACAAAAATAGATTTATAAATTTGTATTACAATATCGATTTAAATACAACTAAATTATTTGTTTGTGTGTAATATATTGAACCATGATCTGAAGATACATCTGATTTGAGATCTAGCTTCTTTTTTTCACGTATCAGATCTAGCTTTTGAAACAGTTTTGTAGAATGTTGATCTAGGAATCACAGCACCGAGTTAAGTACTGATTCCATTAAGTACGCTTCAAAAACAAATAGTGTTTTTATATATACATATATGATATACAATTGATATGGTTAACTTTCGGTTTAAATTATTTTGTAACAAGAACGTGTCTCCAGCAATGAATGTAGATGTAAAGTTATATCATATTAGATTAATGGTAGATCGTGACCTCAAACTTGCAAATATTGCCAAACGCCACGTACATAGACAAAGTTAATCATCGCAAATTAAAAAAAAAATTGAGATTATTGCACCATATGCCATAATTTGTGTTAGGCTTTTCACAATTGTCATTTTAGAACTTTCAGAAATGTCATTATTTGTAAAATGAATTTACTCTTATGCTCTTGATTCTAATTAAAAGCAACAAAAATGTCCCATGATGGATATGAACCTGGGGAAAAATGAATAAGCCAACAACATAACCACTAAGCAACGCTTGTATAATACCCAGATTGTAAAACAATATCAACATATTAATCATGAACTTTTTTCCTAGAATTTAGGAATGAAAGATTAGATTTTAGGATTTAGTCTCATATTATTCATTTGTAATATTTGGGTTTTTTTTGTGTGTACATAAATTTTTTGTAATGGATAAATCTACAGGTGGATATTCGGGTGCTCGTTCGTGTTCGGTTCAGGTTTATTTGTGTTTCAGGTTTTTTTGGTCTAGAGGTTTAATATCCATTAAGATATTTACATATTTGGTTTGGATTCGGTCGGATATTTGCAGGTTCGATTTGGGTTCGGATACTCGTTTAAAATATGTAAAAAAGTTCAAAAATCTAAATACATAGTAAAAACCTCAAAATTTTAAAAATAAAAATAATATAAAAATATAAATTTTAAAAATGCATGACCAAATACTTGCAAGTAACATAAAACTCGTTTTGGTTCGATTATTTGGATGAAAATCGGTAGGTATTCCGAGTAGTTTCGGTATTTTTTTTTTAATTTTTCGAATACTTTTATGTATTTTACAATACATTTGGATAATTCCTATATTATTTTCTTGTTGTTTTGGATATAATATCTAAAAATAATTAATATATTAAATTTTCTTATTATATTCGGGTATTTTTGGGTACCTGAAATATTTCGGCTCAAGTCGGGGTCAGGTTCGGTTCTTTAGGTATTGAAGCTTAGAATTCACTCAGATATTTTACAGGTTTCAGTTTGGGCTCAGTACCATTTTTGGATCAGATTCAGTTCAATTCTTCGTATTCGGGTATTTTGTCCACCCTTAGTAAACTTAAAACTTAAATCTAAATCATAAACTCAAAACCATAAACCCTACCAACAACACAAAACCGTAAACTGTAGCTATAAACGTTAAAAATACACCTAACCCAAAGTTCAAGTTCGTAAATCATAAACTTTAACCCTAAGTCATAAAATATTAACCCTAAACCATAATCCAAGATATTAAAACAAATCATAAACCCTAAATCCTAGACACTAAAATATAACTCTAAATTGTAAATCATAAACCTTAAACCAAAACACTAAATCCTAAACCATAAATTAAAAATACTAAACTATACCCTAAATACTAAAACAAAACCTCGAACCCTAAAATAATCCATACAACCTAACCTCTAAAACCTATAGCCTACACCGTACATAAACTCTAAACCCAAAAAAATAAACCCTCATGAAAAACACACAAACCACAAACCGTAATAACTAAACCTTAAACCCTAAAATTAAATAAAAAACCTTAGCATCTTAAAATAAACAACAAAAAATTAAAAATAAACCCCAAATCCCTAAAAAATAAATCACAAACCACAAGCCCTAAACCATACACTATAAACCCCAAATACCAAACCCTAAACCCTAAACCCTAAAACCTGAATCGAAACCCTGAACCCCAAACCATAACAACAAACAGTAAAACTTAAAACCATAATTCATAAACCATATCCCAAATCCAAAACTTAAACCCTAAACCTTAAACCTTAAACATAAACAATAAAAAAATTAACCTTAAAGACAAAATCTAACACTCTAAACCTTAACCCCAAAATAAAAACCCTAAACCCAAATCCAAAACCCTAACAAATAATTGATCTAAACCTTAGACCCTAAATCTAAACCCTAAACCATAAACCATAAAACAAAAATCCTAAACCGTAAACCTTAAAAATTAATCCTAAACCCTAACCACAAACACTAAACATAAAACCCTAATTCATAAACTCTAAACCCCAAACCGAATCCTAACCCCAACATTTAAAATTGAACCCTAAACCCTATAACCTTAAATCTAAATCATAAACACCAACATCTAAATACTAATCCCTAAACCCTAAGCCATAAACACTAAAAAATTAACCCTAACTCCTAAATTAAACTCCCTAACCAAAAATCCAATCTCTAAACCAAAAACATAAACATAAACATAAACCTCAAACCATGAACCCCAACTCCAAACCCAAACCCAAACCCAAACCCAAACCCAAACCCAAACCCAAACTCAAACCAAAACCCTAAACCTAACAATAAACCCTAAAAGTAATTCAAAACCCCAAACCCAAACTCTAAACCTAAACTATAACACCAAAAATGAATCGTAAACCCTAACACTAAAATCTAAACTATAAACACCAACATCAGAATACAAAACCCTAAACCCTAAATCGTAAGCATTAAAAATTAATACTAAACCCTGAATCATACACCCTAACCCCAAAATCCAAATCTTAAACAAAAAACCAAAAACAAAACCTAAACCATACCAAAACCCTTAACCTTAAATCATACACCCTAACCCAAATTCCAAACCTCAAGAAAAAACCAAAACACAAAATCTAAACCCTAAACCATAAATTCAAGCCCTAAACCAAAAAAACCCTAAAAATAAACACTAAAAATTAACCTCAAACCCCTATATCATACACCTTAAACAAAACCTTAAACCCTAACCACAAATCCTAAATCCTAATCCTAAATCTTAATTTATAAACCACAAATCCCAAACCCAAAACCTAAACCCTAAACCTAAATAGAACCATAAACACCAAACCCTAAACCCTAAAGTAAACCCAAATTCAAACCCTAAACCTTAAACCCTAAACCCTAAATAATACACCATAACCCCAAAATCCAAACTTTAAACAAAAAAAAGCTAAACCCTAAAACACAAAACATAAATAATAAAACTAAATCTTAAACCTTAAATTAGACATTATAAATACAAAAAATTAAACCAAAAATCCTAAAAAATAAACCATAAACTCTTAAACATAAACCTGAAACCCTAAATATGAAACCCTAAACTAAGGGTGGACAAAATACCATAACCCGAAGCACCGAGCCGATGCCGACCTGGAAAATGGTACCGAACCCCATCAAAAACTGATAAATACTCGAATAGTTCTAAACTTTACCATGCGAAGAATTGAACCCTAACTCGACCATAATAAAATATTTCGGGTACCCGAAAATACTCGAACTATAATATATTAATTCTTTTTATTTAATTTCCAAAAGTATCTAAAACAATGAAAATAATATTAGAATTATTCAAATGTAACGAAAATACATAAAAATATTTTAAATTAGTAACAAATACCGAAAATAATCGGAAGACCTATCCGTTTTTCTTCCAAATACCCGAACCAAAACAATTTTCATGTTAATTGCAAATATTTGGACATGCATTATTTAAATTTATATGTTTTATATTATTTTATTTTGGAATTTCAAGGTTTTTAAACTATATTTGGATTTTGAACTTTTTACATAATTTAAACGTGTACCCGAATTTGAACCGATCCCACCAGGACCCAAACCGAACCCAAATAAAAAAAAATATAAATATCCGAATGGATATTGAACCTCTACACCCAAAAATCCAAAACCAGAATAAACCCGAATTGAACCCAAATGAAAACCCGTACGCCTACCTCTACCCTAAAACATTTTGTAAATTATAAGAAGAAGTTTGTAATATAAATCGATTATAAATCATTATAACTAGTTATTTGTAAGAATTAATTTCGTAGTAGAATTGTAATGTTGCTCCCTATATCTTCCTCCCACTTGCATTCAAATTTATTCAATTATGGCATTTCTAAAAATTTGGAAAGTTGATGGCATTTTTTATTAGACTTATAAAGTTTGATGACATTTATGCAATTTTTCCTTAAAAATATAATATTGGAAAAATGTATGTAATGGCAAGCTTGAGTCGAACTTAAACTCCTCGTATATGGTGTTTCTGAAGAGCTTCTCTTCTCATATATTCTAAACTTTTACAGAAACACTAAACAAATCTAACACTTGTCTTGTCTCAGTTATTACCTTAACATAATTTTATAGAATTGTAACAGTGAAATTTTCCGGATACACAATAGGCTAACATAAAACACGGAAAAAGGATTTATCAAAAAAAAAAAAAACACGGAAAAAGGCATGATAGAGGGCAGAGAGAATGTTGAACTTCCTGACCCACAAACACTTTATTTGTTGACACTTTTTCTGGCGTCACTTTCAGATAGCGAATCTTTATTGTATTCAGCATCGATTTTTTTTTAAATGTTTATTTTTTATCCATAGTTAACTTAAAAGATAGCACAGCTGTCATTTAAGCAGAAGACCAAGACCAAGACCAATTAAAAAACCACCACACAAGTACCATCTCATGCAATCTTCTTCCGCTGTGTATATATTTGTTTGTTAAATGAAGAATCCCTTCGCTTACTATTAGATTGCTGACGCGTTTAAAGTTTCTTCCAAAATATCGATACGGGTTGTAAGTGCACAGTTATAGCCGTAATACTTAGAAGTTGAATTCAACAGAGAAATCGCTTCACAATACCAATATCGATACGGGTTGTAAGTTCACAGTTATTTTTGATTTAACGTAAAACGATGTCGTTTTGAGAGTTATCAAAACGACGTCGTTTTATATTTAACGGAAGTTAAATCTGATTTAACAGTTGACTCTTTTTGGCCTGGTCAATGAAAGTTAGAGATTTAAATGACCAAATTTTAAAAGTTGAAGATTAAAATGGTTTAAGTAAAAGTTGAGGATTTTTTTGGCCAAAATTTGAAAGTTGGAGATTTTTTTGACATTTTCTCCCAAAAAATAAAGATGGTTTGAATGAGTTGTAAAATCGAACAACAACAAAAGAACAATTAAAAGTGTTTAAATCAATTGGAAACAGGCACTATGCATTAAAAAATTCGCAGAGAATCATGCATAAGTATTATTATTTTTAGGGAACAAAACAAAAATCGTCTAGAACTCGAAATCGTGTCTACTTTTAAGGTTTAGATCTTTATGTTTAACACTAGTTGACTCAACTCTCGATGGTTATTATAGAAAAAAATATGCATTATTTTGGTGAAGAGGTTTTGATAAGTTCACTAAGTCAGAGCGATATACTTTCAAAGTCTCCATGTACTTTTTCGGTCAAAGATTAGATTCAAACGACTTATATAGAGAAATATTTTCTATATCGAAATACAAAGGTGAAATATTGTACTGAAAAGTTCTAAAATTGAAGAAAATAAAAAATTCCCTAAAAGATTTTAGATATGGGAAGAAACTCGACGTATGCTCTAGAAAATGTGGCTCTCCTCTCTAAAGAAACTAAAGAAAAAGTATTTATAAAGTTATGATTTACGTAGGTCGTCATGGTTTAGGTGGATATGGAAAGAATTGGGGTTGGCCTGAAAACGGGAAAATATTGTGCTGAGGCCTTTTTCTGACGAATCCTAGTATTTCCCAAAATATCTATTTGTGACAAATATATGCTCCAAACCTATATTGGGCAGTCTACCAACCGATACTAGCTCATATGCTCCACATGCTTTATTTTTGAGGCTGCTTGACATATTTTCAAAAACTCGAGTGTAACTTCCTGGTCTCAGCTCCACATGACTTCAAACCACTTGCATTTAAAAAGTAACTCAAAACTATATCTTGTGTGCATATTTTAGCTCAATCCATTGAAGCTAAGACCCCAGTTTAAGGTGATCTTTCAAGCGTTGAGAATCTGTCTACATTGGTAAGATGCAAAACTCAAGTGTTTAAACGTCTGCCTTCTTGATATGGCCTTGAAACTTTCTTGGGAATATGAATGAGGCTCTTTTAGCATGTTTTTCATCATTTTTTATGGTTTGACGTGTTTAGTCCATAAAATCACAAATACGAGAAAACTACCTCTATAGGCGAAAGAACATAAAAAACCTGCAAATAAATAAGTAAAATACAAACTAAAACAGTAGAATAATGATGTTATCAACTCCTATGGACTTAGCTTCTTACTTGTCCTCAAGCAAAAAAGAATCTAAGAACAGAAAAGAGATCTGAAAACGCGGGAAATTACGATTGTCACTTGGAGCATTGCCTCGGGGTTCTCTTTGTTATCTCCTTACTACAACACTGGCATCTAGAATTAACTTCCATGTAGTTCCCCATTTCTTAGAAACGTCCCTATTCAAGCCACGATCCACAAAGAAACTCAACATCTATATCATCTACTTTGTTTTGTTAAGCGTGCAGTCTCATCAAGGGAATATTGAAATATCGATCAAAGAACAATTGACACACACTCTATCAAGTTCCTGGACACAAAAAGCCTTCATGCAGCTTGTGGGAACCGAAATTCTCACTGTCAATGTTATGTGGTTCACGGACTCTGTTAGCCAAAGATCAACAGATCGAGACAGCGAATTAGCGAGTTATTGGATAAGAAATACGAAAGTTAAACTGCGAAGATAATAAGACAGAAATCGTGAGAAAGTTAGATAACAAAATACGAAATATATTGCGAAGTGATATGAATTAACGATGAACAAGAGACATGATTCGTAAGATAAATTAACGTAAACGAATACAAAGTAAAAACGTGAACGGATCTAAAGTAT
>OVAN01009765.1:0-16538 GCA_900406275.1 Anastatica hierochuntica | reverse complement strand
GACTTTATGCGGAGATTGGTCATGATCGACTACTTCCGAAGCTCTAAGACCCGATGGGGAAGAGGCAGCCTGAACGATGGGAATCTCGGAGCTCTCTGATTTCCTTTCGATTCCTATCGCCGAAGGAGGAAACATTGTTTCCGAGGCCCTTTTCAGGCATGGATTTCGTCGAGACAGCTTTTGACCCCAACAGTTGCCTTTAGTGATCCCATGATGGGGAAACTCCTAATGTATCCATTGAAACTGTCTCAAGCTTCATATAGTGATACAACTACTCTTTGCTTGAAAGGAGAGATCTCATTCCATATCTTTTCTGTTCTTTGTGGTGAGAAGATTTTTTCCAAGAACATTTTCTTGCATTCATCCCAAGTTGTGATAGAAGATGTCACAACACTCTTCTCCCATTGTGAGGATTTGTCTCCTTAAGGGAATGGAAACAAAGTCAATTTGATCACATCCTCCGCTACTTCATTTGTCTTCACCGTTCCACACAACCTCTCAAAATTTTCCAAATGCTCAAGAGGATTCTCCAATGCTAGACCGAAGAAACAGACATTTTGTACCATATTAATCAAGCTAGACTTGATTTCAAAGCTGTTGTTGCAGATTGGTGGAGATCTTATCTCCGTTCTTTCTCTATTATTGAATGGCTCCTCACCTTCTCCAATCCTGGGTTCTTCTCTAGGTGGTTGGATTGGGTTGTTAGGTCGGTCCTCATGACCATTGAGTGCTCCTTGTTGTGGAGGGTGTACTCGTGGTTGTCTTTCCATAGTTGTAGGATTCTCTTCTTATATTTCTTGATTCATTCCTAATCTATGTAGATGGGCTTGTCTTCCTCCAGCTCGTCTTTGTCATGAGTTTTGTCTTTCGATGTGTGTTGGATCAATGTCAAGAAGACTTGTATTTGGTTCACTTTAGACCTTGTTATCAAGTACCTTCACAACCAAAGAAAAATAAACAAAAGAAAGTTAGAACTTTGGTGAAATAAGCAAAAAGTAAATCTTATTCCTTTGAAATCTAGAAATCTCTTTGAAGATTCTAGCTAAAGTCTAAATCCTTGAGCAACGGTGCCAAAACTTGTCGTTGGTGGCTTCCAAGGCCACTGCCCTGTTGGCAAGCTTAAATTTTGTAAACCTAAGGTAAACCCAACGATTCCCGCAAGATAACAGTGTCGAGTTGTAGTGTTTTAGGTATCGTCAAAGGGAAGCCGATATGTACGTACATGTTTAATGGTTAAATAGCAAGAACCTAAGCAAAGTGAATACACTAAATATCCTAGTCTAGGGAAGCCAATTTAGGTGGGGTGTTTGATGTGTCAGTATTTTAGTATGTTTTTAGTACAGTTTTCATTCGAGATTTATGGTTTTTAGTATGTACTCGGATTGTTTTGGCGCGGTTTTGTGTTCTTTGCTGTTTTTACAGGCTTCGAGCTTGAATGTATGAAAAGGAAGCATTTTGGATGGATTTCAAGCCTCAAAGGAAGAGTTCGTGCAAAGCTGGAAAATACCAAGATTTTTGGACACAGATCGACCGATCCTGAGACATGGATCGATCGATCCTTGTTCCAATTTTCGGACCGATTTTTACGAAGAACCAGACCGAACTTATTTCAAACCAGATTTCGTCAAAAAGACCTAGAATCGAGTTTCTCTTTGAATTATGTAATTTTTCTGACTTTGAGAGACCTTTGATAGATTTTGTAACCTAAGGAGAAGAATCATCTTCCGTACTTCGAATCTGAGAAGAATTCAGAACCTTATTCTTTGTTTATTGATTAATACGATCATGTCTCTCTTGAAATTAATTTGTGTTAATTCACTGAGCATGAGTGAGTAGTTTAATTGTTGGGTTTAGGGTTCTCACAGAGGGGATTCATGATTTGTTGATAAAGAATTGCATGTTTAGGGATATTATCTAATGGATCTTCATCTATAGTTAATCGTAATGCATGAAACTGAATTGATCACTTAGTTTCTGATCTTTTGTTGTTTAACCGATGGAAGGTGAATGTTTAAAAGCCTGAAAGAATAATAGATGATCAGTTCTTCTTAAGCCAACGGAAGTTGATGTTTAAGTGAATTGTGAACCTATTAAATCTGTTAGTAATGCATGACNAAGTTAGTCTCGAGGTTTCTAGTGCATAGGGTGTTGATGCTACGGAAGTAGACCAGTTCTATATTAGAATTTGAGTTCAAGATGGTTCTTAACCTCTTCCCTAATTTGTAGTTAAAGTCAACAATGAAATGTTTCTCTAAGAATACCCGATGCCCAACACTTCTTTGAATTGTTTACAACCTTTTCTTGCTGCCTGCTTTCTTTACTTTCTTTGTATCGATATTTGCATTATCTCTACAAGACATCTTTTTAGCCTTAGCCCGCTGTTTGATCTTGATTCTTCGTGCTACTCTTTGGTCTCTGTAGATTCGATCTCGAACAACTACAACGTACATCTGTACGCTTGCTGTGTTATCTCGGGTGAAAACCTGAGCTATCAGTGTCACATCTCAAATAAATCTAAGCATAAATAAAGGCAAACATAAGAAAAATGCATAAATAAAGACAATGTGAAAGGCAAATAATAATTTTGTAAAGTGTAAGAAAGTAATAAGCTTTAAGTGTTATCAATGAAAAAGATCGGATCTTTAGACATAACAGTTGGTTCAGGGTCGATCTAGAAATATAATGGACATTTTCAAGGCTTTATTAGAGGATTAAAGCTATTCCTAGGCCAAAGAACCCTCCTTAGTAGATTAACCCACTCTCATGGCGAAGATCTGTTCACACATACACATTACAACGATCAATTTTGCTTATCTAAACATGTACGTAATCTACAAGTCCTTTTAACCATTTAGCACTTTCCTAACAACCACTCTCATGGACCCAAGTGAAAAACATAGACTTTATTCTTTTAAGCATTTCATCAAACACTTTCTAGGCGTCAATTAGGAAGTAATGGGCTTTGAAAGAACTAAATAAAATTTAGTAGGAATCTATGCCAAAATCTAGCCTAATAATCCATCACAACCCTAGATCTAACTCTAGCCTACTACATCTCAAGATCCTTGAAGAATCTACTCACTAAATCCATGTAAATACAACGACAAAGTTTGGGTATTTGAGATCCCATGTTCTTAGATCTTGAAACTAAAGAGAGAGATAGAGAAGAGAAACATAAATCTTAACACAAATAGTCTAAAGTTATTACAAGTGTTTAAGATCTTGAAAGTAGAGAGAAAAGTAGTAGAAAAACAATAAGAGTTGTAAAGTTATGATCTTGATAGATAGGAGAGGCTATTTATACAAAAGGGGTGGACAAAAGTTGCCCTAAACCCCATTTTCATGTCAACGCATGCCACTATCGATCCACCAGCTCGATAATGGCATGCTTTAGGCAGCAAGTTGCCTTCTGCATGTGGTTATGGTCCAACGCATGCCACTATCGACCCTATAACTGATAGCCACATGCGTTGGGCAGTTTTGGCTTCTTCCTTACTCTTCGGAAGACTTCTTTGCTTCCACATATTCCCCACGCATCTAGCTCCTCTTTCCCATGATTTTTTTACTTCAAAACCACCTTGAATTCATCTCGTGAGCCTCCATTGGGCCACTTCAAAAGTTGTATGTACAAATGCAAAAAATATATGCATATGCAACAAATTATAAAACAAGATTCTAGACTCAAACTAAATAAATTCTATGGCTATAATGCAATATTTACATAAAAGTGAATAAAAAATTGCTAAAATGCACCTAAATTGCATTAAAATATGTACACATCACTTGTCGCCTTGTACGTTGGGTACCTTCTTTTTTTGTTTTAACCATACACTTGATTGGTTTGTCATCTTGTGAAGTGACATTTGTTTGAACCATCCAAGATTGAAAATAAGAACAACATAATATCTACAAGGCATCATAAAATCAACGGCTGAAAGTGTTAGCTTATCCAAACTTCCATCCAAGACTATATAGAATTCTACATATCCAAACCACAAAACGTGTTAGCTTACCAAAGCATCATCCTCTATTATTTTTTTTTTGTAATTTCCAGCAACATCCTCTAAATACAAAGTTTTTACAAAAAATTATAAAGTGATAAAAGTTTTAACACCTATAAATTTATAAAAATATTTTATATAGACAATAAAAATTTAAATTTAGTCATCTGATGTTTTTTAATACACTAACGGGTTTTATTTCACGGTATTTCGGATATCGGGTATTATCCGAACTGAACCCATACCCGAGCCCGTACGAGAATCCAAGAAAACCCGAAAACCAGAAAATCTCAAATCTAAACCCGAACCCAAAATTCGATATAACTGAAAAATCAAAAAATTTTAAGCCGCAACCCGAATCTGAAACTCGAAATAACCAAAAATTCCGAACTCGATACTCGAACAATGTGAACCAAATCAATCATAAATGAATATATATATATAAATTAAAAATATACCCTCACGATCTAGTCTTATTTATTAAAAGAGAAGTACATAACATTTTTCGTGTGTGATTTTTTTAAATGAATGTCTTTTAGAAATCTTATTAAATGTATCTAATAAATATAAAGAAAGAAAATTGACTTTAACTACTTCTTCACAAATCAAAAGATTCTCCAAGACTTTAAAAATATTATTATAAAGTTACAATCTTTAAAAATAATTTATATAAACTATAAAATTCTAAGGTTAGTCATATGTATTTTTAAATAAAAAATACTCTCAACAGGTTTTCTTTCACGGTATTTCAGGGTATCGATTATTTATGGATACCCAAAAACCAAAAATCTCAAACCTAAACTGGATCCCAAAATTCGAAATAACTAAAAATCTAAAAATTCTGAACTTTGACCCGAACCCGAGACTCAAAATAACCGAACATCCTGAACCCGATACTCAAAAAATCTAAACATGATCAATCATAAATGAAATACATTAAATTAAAAAAACACTTGCACGGTCGTGCATGTCAAACTCTAGTCTACTCTATTAAAACTAGGTTTTGGTTTGTGCGGACGCACGAGCATTGAGAAATTTTAATCAAAAATTTAAAAGAACCAAAGTTTAGACCATAATATATGTACATGCCTATTAAAATATACAGTTCGGTATGTTTTGTGCTATTTATACACAAAAACATGCACTACAACGTATTTTGTTTAATATGAACATATACTTCCTGATTAAATTTATGAGATGGTAAAAACATGTGTTCAAACTCCTAAGTAAAAAAATAAACAAGTAAAAAAAAAATCAAAACCCTTATTAATTTATGTTCTGGAACACTTATTTATAGACGACATTTCTAGTTGTGTTCTTTGGCTGTCCATTTTCGTTTATGACAAGTATCTTCAAACCACTCCTTGATTGAACTCTCGACAGTGGAACATAGAGTTGTCCATACAAGAATACCAGTTTAGGAAAATAAGAAGCAACATTTTCCAATGATTGTCTCTTTCCAAGGACTGTCTCTGACTCTTGTTTATAGTCATTGCAAATGTAATAGTCACCGTGAATTTGTGACTTTGCATCCTACAAGAGAACGTTGTGTCGGGAGGAGAAACAAACATCTTAGGTATTAAGATTTTCTAATCGACCTTTTCACCAGTAATAACCTTACCTTCAATTATATGGTATTACATGGTCAGCTAACTGCATAGTCTGAAGCCTGGTTCCGTCACAAAATCTCTCTCTTTAGGATCAATTTTCTGTAGCAACATAATATGAGCACTCACCTTCAATGTGACAACATGATTCGACAATTCAGACAACTTAATACTATTTAGGAATTCTTCAGAATAAAGCATATTATCCATAACACTTGTATCAGAATTGTCAATATTGTCAGTACTAAGATAAATCCTCTCCTGACCTTAGAAAACAACCAACACGAGATTAAATAAGCCACAACAATAAGAATATAGTATACGAACCAGAGAAGCGAATGTACATGACATATGTGATAACATATAATTTTTTATCACACCATTGTTGACATTTAGCGGAGATAAAATTGTGCGATCCTAGAAAAATTTGGGATTGCATCCCTTATCAAAAGACTCCTCATTGACCTCTTTCCCAATTGTTTTTATAGAAGTGCCACACTCTGTGATCAATAAATCTTCGGTACCTCAACCTCAGCTTCCACCTCCCTGCCATCATTGAATTTACCATCGCCAATGTTGAGAATCCACTCTGAAAAACACCTTAGCTTTTGGAGGGAGGAGCGCTCATTTATACCAGCCTATAATCTCATGTTCCTTCAGCCTCAAGCATTGCAGTTTCTCAACAAGTAGGAAGAATTCAACAAAGCTAAGATAATCTCCGCACGATCACCAACACTAACTATGGGAAGAATCTGTGTAAAATCACCTTGAAAGGCAATCACCTTCCCCCGAGTCGAACATTTCCAATGGACCGAATAGTATCACGCATACACATGTCCAAAGTCTCAAAGCAATGCCTACTCATCTTAGGAGCCTCGTCCAAAACTATCAACTTACCCTGACGCAATAGCTCAGCTAGACCTGTTCGTGAATCAAATGAACATGTAGTACTCTCACTCGAATTAATAGACAACCCAAACCTAGAATGCGTCATTCGTCTGTCAGGCAACATCAAAGAAGTATTCTCGCTAGACGATGTATTCAACATAATAAAATCCGTGGATTGTAGAGCGGTGTAGAGAATAGTCACCAAGAACTCGTATTATGAATCGGTGCTTCAAAAATCTCACGATAAAAGGATGCTTGCTCATCCGTCAACTTAAGAAGCATCTTCCAAAACGTAGACATTTTACTATCTCAATCATAATATAGTCTACCATTAGAAAAAAGTTCTTTAATTGTGAAAACCACAAGCTTGGGGCATAGCGCAGATACGAACTAAGAACTAAACAGTAAAAAAAGGTAAAAACAAATTTGGGGTTTATGTCTTTCTTCTACCCCATAAATACTAAGCTTTTAGCAAGGGTCGTGTGAATAAAAGAAGAAATATTTTCTTCTTTGGTATTATTGCTACAAGTGAGATTAAAATAAGAAGATCAAACCATTTCTTCTGGCTCTTTTTCAAATTAGATAAATGTTTGTTGTCGGCGAGGTATTTGCATGGAATGGATCTAATTCCTTGAATTTGCTTCTAAAGTGTCATATTGCATAATCTGAACCTGTATGTAACGACCTCGACCCGGTCCGGTTAGATAATCCCGGTCCGCAGAAAACTTAACCAGAAACCTTAGGTCGACCCGAGGAGCCTCCACTCTATTTAAAGAAGTCTTCACCTCGAGAAACATGCCACAATCAATCCCGAAGCGAAGCTCTGCAGAAATCCCGTAAGATTATGCGAAACCCTAGCTGTCGTTGATCACCCGTGCGATCCGAGCAACCGCCACTCATCTCTGAGCCGCCACTGCCTTCGCCGATTTTTCATGCCAAGCCGACAACGTCCGCACCATCAGGAATCGCGCCTCAAAGCTCCCTGAGCCACCCGCCGTCTCTCTCTCTTCGCGTCATGCTATCGCCGTTGCAGCCTCCAGCACCGTCGGATCGGGTCCCACGATCACTTTAGCCGCATCCCGAGGCCACGTTGTCAACTCAGCCACTGATCCGAGCGCTGCAATCTTTGACAAAGCCACGCACGATCATCCCCGATCCGATCCGAGCCTCTAGGAGACCTTTCGAGCCACGATCGCCGCCGATAAAGCCTTTCTGCCACCGACCAGCCCATGTCGCGGTCCAAAGTCGCCGTGCCCGTGAGTCTGAAGCTCTTCCGCGGCGTTTTCGTCATTTGTGAGGTAGCTTCTCACTTTAATGATCGTTTCCGAGAGTTTTCCTTAGCTTTTCATGTCTGAGGTTTGAGACTTTCCAATTTTGGAAACTTTCTATTTTTGGCGAGTTCACAATTAAGAAAGTTTCTATTTTTGGAAAGTTTCTTTTTGGGAAAGTTTCTATTTTAGGAAGGTTTCCTAATCTAGTAGTTCATCTTTCGGAAGTTTTCATTTATGGTAGGTTTACATAAATGGAAAGTTTCCTCTTGTAGCAGGCTCGGTTTAAAGTCTAACCCGAGTTCCATTTTTGGATCAAGTCAAAAAGTCTGGCAACCGATTCAGAAGTTCTTCCGCATCCGTTTTTATATGCATCTCAAGCTAAGGTAAGGAGCTAAACTCGTAGCTATCCCCCCGTAGAACTGGTTTAGGATGTTTCTATGGTAGTATAGATTTAACGCGTCTTGCTTGATAGTCCTGCTTGAGTGTCGAGTCTGTCCTGGTTGATGATTGAGCATGATAGGTCTAAGTTATTGCCTTAGTGTTCTAAGATGTTTTGTATGAGATTTGTGTGTGTGTGTGAGATGGAGATTTTGATCGCCTCTGAAAATGAAAAGAAAGTCCTGGAATCATTTATACCGGTTAAGCTGAAGTTAACGAAGCCCGGTCACTGTAGGGGTTCGCAGGTTACGGAGTGTGGTGCCAGAGGTTTTATTTAGGACATCTTTGTATGTCATGCTTTGCATGCGGTACAATAGGTGTCTGTTTGGTGTTAAATCTATGCTGGCTTAGAAGGCATTCTAAATCTTTTCTGTAGTGTTGCGTGTTTAGCAACCCACCCCCTCGCTGAGTGATTCCCCTGTCACTAACCCCTCTCTTTCCCTTATCCCTCCCCCTCCTTATTTTGCAGGTGAGCATGATGAGTAGATGGAAGATGATGTCTGGTATATTGTTCAGTTTTGGGTGTCGAGTTATGTTAATAAGTTTGCATTATTAATTTAGACTTCGATTTCTTTTGGTTATGTGGAACTCATTGGTTTATGATGCTAGTTGTATGGATTTTACTGGTTTTATTTAATAAATGTTATTCGGTTTTGAGGACTATGTTCTGTTCGGTGTTGAGGACTAAGTCTCGTTAGATGCTCTAATGGAGGTGTGCAGTGTAGTTTTGCGGATAGCATGCGCGGGGGAGACCCTGACGAGGGAGAACCCGAGTGCTTGTGGTTTGGCAGATAACACAAGCGGGGACCCTGACGAGGCAGAACCGGGTGTTACAAAGTGGTATCAATGCCTAAAGTTTCCAAACCGGTTCTGACCCGGGAGGCATAGATTAGGAATTCGGTTTTCTACTTGGTTTTCAATGGTTTTCAAAATGTTTTGGGGAAGGGGGATTTTGGAAAAGAAAAAATAAAAGAACACCAGTCCGGTCAGAGTCGACTTTTATTCGTCATAGCTGAGTTTCTTCTTTCTTCCGTCAGAACGCGTCTAATTTAGAGTTTTCTTTATCTAGATGGCTAACACCAGAAGACAGAATGGTAATCAGGCCCAAGCTGCACCCGCTGCTGCCACTGCAAAAGCTGATATATCTGGTGAGAATGTCATTGCTACTGAGAATTTAGTTGCTGCTCAACCTAAGGGTTCCCAGGAAAGTATTGGAGAAAGTGGGACTGGAAACAGGAACACCGTTAGTGAATCCAGAGCATCTCAAAGGACCACGGGATCTTCCACCTGCAGAGCTGCTCATGGTGCCGTAGCTGAAGCTGCTAGGTTAGCTGCTGTCAACGCTACTCTGGAAGAAGAGTTGGCCAGGTACCGAGCCAGTCAAGGGCAAGCTCAGGGTCAAAGGACAGTTGCCCGAGAAGTATCTCAAAAAGTTATAGATCTGTCCCCACCTCCACCACCGCTGCTAGTCAGAGCGTCGCAGTTTTTTCCGCCACCGCTGCCAAACCGCTACCATGAGGGACCATCTTACTGGGATCTGATCAGACAGTTGCGAGAAATGGGGACAGAAATGTTCGAAGGGAAATATGATCTTATCATTTCGGATGACTGGAAGAGGAAGCTAGAACAGAACTTCGATCATCTCCGCTTTCTAGAAGAGTATGCTCGGGCCCTAGCAGTGCAATACCTGAAGGGAGAAGCCCTAGTCTGGTGGGAAGGCATGGTAGCCAAGACCCGCGAGGCGTACGAGCTAACATGGGAAGAGTCCAGGACTCAGTTCATCAGGAAGTATTTTCCTCGTGAGGCGATTGGAAGCATGGAGCACCAGTTCCTGACTATTCAGCAAGGCAAGCTGACTGTTCCCCAATATGAAGAAGAGTTCAATCGTCTCCGTAGTTTCGCTGGCTGATATCTGGAAGAGCAGGAGCTATTCAGGAGATTCTTGAATGGTCTGAACGTAGAGCTCCGAAACCGCTGCAAGTTGGTACGCTATGAATTCGTGGATGAGTTGGTAGAGAAGGCAGTTGATAAAGAAAAAGGGTTAAAGTAAGAGAAAGAAAAGAACAGACCAAATCGGCACAGAGCTGAAACCGCCCCTGATGGCCGCAAGAGGGATTTCAATCATACCTTTGGACAGGCGAACGCTCTGGCAGACCTTCGGATCCAATGTTACAACTGCAACTGCTATGGCCATAAGCAGAACAGGTGCCGAGAAAGACCAATGGGAGGGGTTAACCTGCCTAGAGCGAATCCACCCAGACCGAATCTGCTAAGAGTCAATCCGCCAATGGGCAACCCGCCCCAATTTTATCCGCCAGTTGGCAACCCGGCTGAGGATGTGAGGTGTTACAGCTGTGGACAGTCTGGACACCTAGCAAGACAATGTCGAGAACCAAGGAACCTGCTTCCACCGCCACCGCTGCCGCCTCGTCAGCAGGCTCCAGTACCTCGAGTCTTTGCCGCAGAAGTGGGAGAGGAAGTAGAGGAACCTGAGGTCACCGTCAACACCGTCAAAGGCTACGAAAGAGTCGAACCTATCGATGGTATGTTGTTAAACCTCTTTTGTAAAGTGGTAGACTTCTGTGAATTGTGTGCTAAGAGTCAGTCAGAAATAGAGGGTTAAGTCCGTAGAATAACTAGGATCGCCCTCCTCTAGGAATGGTAATGGTGGGAGGAGAAGCCGCCTATACCATGTTTGATATCGGAGCTATGAATAACTTTGTGAGACAGCATCTAGTCAAAAGGTGGGATTTTCAAGGCCTGTTTGTCCCGAAGAACATAAGGGTCAAAATGGTGGGCAAGGAGAAGATGGGAGCCACCGAAATTCATGTCGAAGTCCCAATAGCCATAGGAGGAAAGGTTTTCGCCAATAATTTGACTTAGATGGAGATGGGCCGATATGATGTGATCTTAGGAATGGATTGGCTTGACCGCCATGGAGTGTATCTAGACTGCCGCCAAGCAAGAGTAAAGATTCGTGGAGACAAAGGGGAAATAGTTTTCCAGGGAGTCAGGACAAACTCTAGGGTACCAATCATCTCGATGCTAAATGCAGAAGAGATTCTCTAAAAAGGAAATGAGACTTTCATAGCGACAATCACAATCACTAAGGAAGATGATTCGGTAGAAATCAAGGGTATCCCATAAGTCGCTCAGTATGAGGCCGTGTTTGAACTGTTGAAAGGACCGCCACCAGAGAGAGGAGATGCCTTCACCATCGAGCTTGAACCAGGGACGGCCCCTGTGTCTAGAGCACCATATCTCTTGGTGCCTGCCGAGATGGCTTAGCTGAAAAAGCAGTTAGAAGATCTGATCGAGAAAGGATTCATCCGACCTAGCATTTCACCATGGGGAGCGCCAATTTTGTTTGTGAAAAAGAAGGATGGCACCTTCCAGTTGTGTATCGACTATAGAGGTCTGAACAAAGTCACCATCAAGAACAAGTACTCGCTGCGAAGAATAGATGAGCTGATGGACCAGCTACAAGGAGCCTCTTGGTTCTCCTAGATCGATCTGGCGTCAGGTTATCACCAGATTCGAATCGTGAAGGAATATGTGCGAAAGATGGCCTTTCCTATGCGATACGGTCATTACGAGTTTGTTATTATGCCGTTTGGGTTGACGAATGCACCAGTTGCCTTCATGAAGTTGATGAATGACGTTTTCCAAAAGCATTTGGACAAGTGTGTGATAGTCTTCATCGATGACATCTTGGTTTATTCAAAAACTCGGGAGGAGCATGCCCAACACCTAAGGATAGTGCTCGAAATGCTAAGCGAGCAGAAGTTGTATGCCAAGCTCAGCAAATGTAGCTTTTTGCAAAGGGAAATAGGATTCCTAGGGCATGTAGTCTCAGGATCTGGAGTCACAGTGGATCCTGAAAAGATCGCAGCTATCACCAGTTGGCCAACGCCTACCAGTGCCACCGAGGTCCGCATTTCCTTGCGTCTGGCAGGCTATTACCTAAGTTTGTTCAAGGATTCGCCAGCTTGGCTAAGCCGATGACTCGCCTTACCGGGAAGGGAGTTAAGTTTGAATGGACAAAGGACTGTTCCAAGAGCTTCAAGGAGTTAAAGGACCGATTGACCCAGACACCAGTGCTAGCGCTACGGAAAGTTGGAAATCTGTATCAGGTTTACACTGATGCCTTAGGAAAGGGATTGGGTTGTGTTCTCATGCAGTCCGAGAAAGTAATCGCCTACGCTTCGCACCAGTTGAGACCCCACGAGATGAACTACCCGACGCATGATTTGGAATTTGTTGCGGTTGTCTTTGCCGTTAAGATCTGGAGAGCGTATCTGTGTGGAGAAAAAGTTTAGATTTTCACAGACCATAAGAGCTTGAACTACATCTTCACCAAACCAGATCTAAATTTAAGATAGCGAAGATGAATTGAACTTCTGGCAAATTACGACATAGAGATTGCTTATCACCCTGGTAAAGCAAACCGGGTAGCCGACGCATTAAGCCGAAGAAGGGTAGATGTGGCAGAGTCAAGGGAGGTCCAAGAATTGGTAGAAATGGTAACAAATCTCTTGTTGTGTGCAACTATTGTAGAAGATGGCATGACCGGATTAGAAGCAGTAGATCAGGCCAATCTATTATGGAGAATCCGCCAGGCACAAGACAAGGATGAATCGCTCTAGGACATGGTCCAGAAGGAAGTAATCAGTTACAGTGTGACAACTAATGGAACGGTTATGTTCAGAGATAGAGTTTTCGTGCCAAATGACCCAGAGGTAAGGAAAGAAATCCTACAGCAAGCTCATTGTTCGAAGTTTTCGGTTCACCCTGGAAATGGTAAGATGTACATAGACATGAAAAGGTTCTACCATTGGAGTGGCATGAAGAGAGATGTCATTACTTGGGTTTCGCAGTGTCAGACGTGTCAGCAGGTGAAAGCAGAGCATCGAGTACCAAGAAGATTACTACAGGACTTACCATTACCAAAATGGAAATGGGACATGGTGACCATGGATTTCGTAACAGGACTACCAGTTACCATAGGAGGTATGAACGCTATTTGGGTAATAGTCGACTGACTTATAAAGAGCACTCACTTTCTACCGGTAAAGAAAACAGACGGTGCAGACAAATTAGTACAGAAGTATATCGATGAGATAGTCAGACTACATGGGATTCTAGTCAGTATCGTATCCGATAGAGATGTCAAGTTCGCCTCAATGTTCTGGCAAGCGTTTCAAAAGGCTATGGGGAAAAGGGTCAACCTCAGTACTGCCTATCACCCCCAGAAAGACGGACAGTCGGAAAGGGCAATCCAGATATTGGAAGACATGCTGAGGGCATGAGTACTTGAGTGGGGAAGAAGTTGGTTTAAGCACTTGCCGCTACTAGAGTTCGCCTACAACAACAACTACCACTCTACCATAGGGATGCCACCTTATGAGGCCCTCTATGGGAGACCATGCAGAACGCCTCTGTGTTGGTTCGAAGTTGGGGAGACCCGAGACCTAGCTCTATAAATCATTAAGGAAATCGAGCAAAAAGTGGCAATGCTCAAGCAACGACTAAAAGAAGCCCATGATCGGAAAAAGAGTTACGCCGACAATCGCAAGAGGGATCTGGAGTTTGAAGTAGGAGATCTAGTATTTATGAAAATGAGAAACCTTTAGGGAGGGAAGCAAGGAAAGGGTTAGAAGAAGCTAAGACCAAGATTTATGGGGTTGTACCCCATTGTCGAGAGAATAGGCGTTGTTGCCTACAGATTAGCCCTCTCACAGGAGTTGGCCGAATTTCATGATGTCTTCTACGTTTCCCTTTTGAGAAAGGTGATCAGAGAACCCGAGCTTATTCTGCCTACAATGCCGCCGAATCTGCAGAAGAACTTCTCAATGCAAATTCGACCAACAGAGATACTGGCAAGGGAGGTAAAGGAAATCCAAGGGAAGGAAGTGCCTATGGTTAAAGTCAATTGGAAGGAAGGCAGTATCCAGGAAGAGACTTGGGAAGTCAAAAGTGAAATGCAGAGGGATTATCCGGAACTGTTCGGGAAACCTGGAAGGCAACCGAAGAACATTCAGGATTCGAGGACGAACCCCATTGTAGTGGGGGAGAATTGTAACGACCGTGACGCGGTCCGGTTTGAGAATCCCGGTCCGCCGGAAAAAGACCAGAAACACTAGGTCGACCTGAGGAGCCTCCACTCTATTTAAAGATATCTTCACCTTGAGAAACGTGCCATAATCAGTCCCGAAACGAAGCTATGCAGAAATCCCGTGAGTTTACACGAAACCCTAGACATCGTCGATCACCCAAGCGATCCGAGCCACCGCCACCCATCTCCGAGCCGTCCTTGCCTTCGCTGAGTCTCCGTGCCATGTCGACGTCGTCTGCAACATCGGGAATCACGCCACGAAGCTCTCTGAGTTTCTGATCGTCGTCGTCTTCCTCGGATTTCGTGATATAGTCCTCATCTCTCTCTCTGCGTCACGCTGTCGCGGTTGCAGCCTCCAGCACTGTTAGATCGAGTCCCACAGTCACTTCAGCCGCATCCCGAGGCCACACTATCGTCTCAGCCACTGATTCGAGCACCGCAATCTTTGACCGAGCCTTGCACGATCATCCCCGATCCGATCTGAGCTTCTATGAGACCTTCCGAGCCACGGTCGCAGCCGATCGAGCTTTTCATCCACCGATCAGCCTGTGTCGCGGTCCCAAGTCGCCGTGCCCATGAGTCTGAAGCCCTTCAGCAATGCTTTCATCGTTTGTGAGGTAGTTTCTCACTTCCGGGATCGTTTTCCGCGTTTCCGGGAGTTTTCCGTAGCTTTTCGTGTCTTGGGTTTGAGACTTTCCATTCTTGAAAACTTTCTATTTTTGGCAAGTTCCCAATTTAGAAAGTTTCTATTTTTGTAAAGTTTCCTTTTTGGCAAAAGTTTCTATTTTAGGAAGGTTTCCTTATTTAGTAGTTCCTCTTTCAAAGTTTCCATTTACCGCAGAATTTCATAAATGGAAAGTTTCCTCTTTTAGCAGGCCCGGTTTAAGGCCTAACCCGGGTTCCCTTTTTGGTTCAAGTTAAGAAGTCTAGTAACCGGTTCAAAAGTTCTTCCGCATCCGTTTATCTGCATATCAGGCTAAGGTGAGGAGTTAAACCTGTAGCTATCCCCCCGTAAAAATGGTTTAGGATATTTCTCTGGTAGTATAGATTTAGTGCGTCTTCCTTGATAGTCCTGCTTGAGTGTCGAGTCAGTCCTAGTTAATGATTGAGCATGATAGGTCTAAGTTATTGCCTTAGTGTTCTAAGATGTTGTGTATGAGATTTGTGTGTGTGTGAGATGGAGATTGTGATCGCCTCTGGAGATGAAAACAAAGTCTTGGAACCATATATACCGGTTAAGTTGAAGTTAAGGAAGCCCGGTCACTGTAGGGGTTCGCAGGTTACGGAGTATGGTGCCAGATGTTTTGTTTAGGGCATCTTTGTATGCCATGCTTTGCTTGCGGTACAATAGGTGCTTGTTTGGTGTTAAATGTATGCTGGCTTAGAAGGCATTCTAAGTCTTTTCTGCGGTGTTGCATGTTTAGCAACCCACCCCCTCGCTGAGTGATTCCCTTGTCACTCACCCCCTCTCTTTCCCCTGTCCCTCCCCCCTCTCTGTTTTGCAGGTGATGTTGCGCAATTGTTTATACAAACTAAATCACAACGAAGCTTTAATATTTATAAAAACTCGTTTTCTAACAATCACATAATCCACAAGTGCAAGCATATGCTATTGTAGTCCTTTGGGGTCGAACCAAAAGGAGCACTTCAAGGTAGAAAAATCTAAACTTTGAGAATACACAATTCCTCCTAATCTAAGCAAATCGAGAAGGGGTTAGTTTCCAAACAATATACTAAGCAATCCAAAACAAAAGCAATAACATAAACAAGATAGAGTAAGCAAAGCAAGAAAGTAAATTAAGCAAAAGAAACAAGCATGAAACTAAAGTGCAAGAACGAAAATTAAAGACAAGTAAAGACGATGGATCAAGGGTGAGTGTAATAGAAGAGACTAGTAACTGGGTAATAGTGGTGTTAGATCAAGCTATTAAGAGCAATTCTATGACCAAAGACATCTATAGCTTACTCCACTCTCATGGTAGTAAACCATTTCCTATATGATGCAATCACTCAACTCCCGCTTATTGTAATTGACAAATCAATAAGAATAATTAAGAATAGGTCCATTTAGTCCCTCCTTAGCAATCAACTCTCATTGGCTAAGAAAGGTTTAGCATGAATTAGGTTCTCCTAGACATTTCATCAAACACGTCTCGGGCGTGAAATCCATACATGTCAAGATTCCTTCAAATCAAGCATTAAGGCCTCCTAATCCATT
>OVAN01009764.1:0-16538 GCA_900406275.1 Anastatica hierochuntica | reverse complement strand
AACCAAGAGAACCCCCCCCCCCTTCTTTTTGTATTTGGGCACACACCTCATCAAGGCTTTGAAGTTTGTCCACTCTAAGGATATTCTTGATAAGATCATTGTAGATGAGACTCAAAGTTAAGAGGAGAGCAAATACTTTATCTTGTTCCCGCCTTTCATTTATGATAGTAGGATCCATGGAGCTTGGCCTAAGCATGTCTAGTTCGGCCCAAAGAGATCTAAACTTGCCAAAATGTTGTGTAAACTCCATACCCTCTTGGCTAAGGTTGTTGATGGCCCTTTTAACTTCAAAAGCTCGGCTAATGTTTGAAACATTGCCAGAAACCTTCTTAAGTGTTTCCCATAACTCCTTTGAAGTTTCACAATAGGAGTATGCCTCAAGAATAGACACCTCTAGTGAGTTTTGGATTATGGAAAACACCATTTGGTCTTCTTGACTCCATTTTGATGCCTCTTCTATGACTTTTTCTTCGCCATCTTTTCCTTGAGTGGTTGTCTTTGGAGTTGCTTCATCTTCAACATACTTCCAAAGGCCTCTTCCACTTATATTTTCTTTGGTTAACCTTGACCAAAGGACGTAGTTGGTGCCTTTAAGGGTCACCATAATCATCACTTGCTTGGAACTCTCCATAGCTCTTTAAAAAACAAGATTTAAGTGTAGAGAAAGAGAGGAAAAATTTCGAACCAAACCCAGAAAAATTAAAACAGTTTGAGCGTAAGTTTGAGTGAGAATTTGAGAGAATTTGGAAGAGAAAAATGAAATAATTTGAGCCTAAAGCTTTGATACCATATTAGAATTTGTTAGATCTAGAATTGTAGTATGAAGAACATTTGAAGAAAGAGAGAAAAGAGAAGAGAGAGATTCAAGGAATTGTATATTATTCCAAGATACCTAATTGTTACAACAATGGTCCCTTTAAATATTAGAACCATTAAAGCAATATTTGACAACAAAAATAATAAAGGAGATAGATCTACACAATCTCCAAGGTAAATTCAAATTTCAAATTTCAAATTTTCCACTCTTCAGCCGAAGGAAAACCCGAGAAAACTTGATCAGACTTGATCAGCCTAACTTCACATGACTTCTGGAAAACCTGAGAAAACTTGATCAGACCTGATCAGCCAACTTCACATGACTTCTCCAACTTCATTTCCCAAATTAGAGAACCATGTAGAACTTGGTATATCTTGATTGCTCCATTCTCAATATTCTCGACATTTGATAACCTCAATATAGACAAAGTATCAACCTTTGTAGTAACAAGCAACACAACTCAATCAATCACTAGACGATGGGGTTATTCCCAAGCACAATGAGCTAATTGCTCCTAAGTTATTTGTTAATCTAAGACATTAGAAGTTGAAAGCTTCTCGATTTTGGCAATCAAAGGCATCAAAAGCTAAGACTTTTATACAAATTAGCATTCAAGTGACACCTGTAACACAAACCTTATTTTGTTCTTTCACGTACTTAGAGGTGAGTTTTTTTGTATGTTATCCTCATTGAAATTAGAGTAGAGTCGGCGCAAGCAAATCTTGTTATTAAAATAAATAAATAAAAGCTAAATAACAAAACTCTACCCTCTAACAATCCATATATATATTCCGGTCTCAAGATTTAGTTTTTATTATTAAGAATCCTCTCTTTAGTTTTGCATTCTTTTTGGTGTTGACATGAAAATGGAACCTAATATTTCTTTTTCTTTTCGATATATCAAATACTTGGATGCAGCCAAGGGGTAGATATGGTGTTTAAGTATGTGACTCGATCAAACACAAACATCTTGCTCGGTCGTCACGTATCCATGTTCTCTAATTTGCTAAACCATTGTATCTTGCTCCGTATTTTATATATTGAAATATATAGTAAGTAGAAAATTTCATCCTATTGACATATTACAAAGCTCTGAGAAGTAGACTCTTAGGTAGGGATATGTTTTGTTATTCATATGCTCTATCAAGGGGAACTTATAAACTACTTAAAAAGTCCTAAGAAGTAGATTGAGTTGCGTGACTACTTAACATCTTCGTCTGCTTTGATGTTTCATTTCTGCAGTAGATCTGATTACTATTCTATCAATTGATAAATGATTTATTGGATCCAACAAGCCAAAATTTATACATGTTAAAGAGGATTTCTAGATTAACCTCGACCACTACAAACAGTAAGAAACGATAAGGTTCGAAATTTCTCTGTATGGGTGAATATTTTCGTAGGAAAAGTATCATACGAAAAAAATGGTCGCGTCGAGAGAAAGCATCACCACATCTTGAATGTAGCACGCGCGATACGATTTTAGTCACACTTACCGATCAAGTTCTGGGGTGAATGTGTACTAACAGCGGGTTATCTGAATAATCGCACTCCAAGTTTGGTTTTGAATGGTTTGTCACCATATGAATGTTTAATCAAGGCTTCTCCAAATTATGACCATATATGTGTATTCGATAGTCTGTGCTACACTCACAACCAGTCATATAAAGGAAAGAAATTTGCATCACGAGGCAGACGTTGCGTGTTTGTTGGGTATCCGACGGGTAAAAAGGGTTTGAGATTGTTTGATCTTGAGCTTCAACAATTCTTTGTCTCCCGCGATGTTGTTTTCTGCGAAGACATATTTCCTTATGTCGAAAGAGCACCTGAGGTGAGTAAGGATGAAGCTTTCTGAGTCAGGCTTATGGCGACCTTTGTTGTCTCTATTTACGGAGAAAGATGGACGATTTGAGAAATCAGAGAAGAGCTGAAATTGATCCAACAATTCAGCCATGTCTTGATTTCCCAAGGCCCACTACACCAGAAAATATTTTGGGCCATAATGTTGACTCAGATTCAGCCCATGAAAACATATATTCTTCACGACATGGTGATACGAGCCAAACGATTACGGCTCCGTCTCCACCATCTATAACATCGCTTCCACCTTCGACCACCACAATTGCTGAATCGCCAACCACCACAGATGTCTTACCTTCCGAAAATAATGAAGAACAACTGGGAAGGGGTCACCGACGAAAGGTTCTTGTTGTCACGCTTCATAATTTCGTTGTCAATAGGGTACATAGCGAAGAAGTTGGCTCTTCTTCATCTGAAACGCAAGTCCCATACCCAATTGGAGATTATGTTGATAGTAGTCGTTTCTCAGCCACACACCAAGCTGATCTTGTCACGATTCACTCCGTAGATGAACCCAAGACTTACAAACAAGCTGTCTTGGATAAGCGTTGGAGATTGGCAATGGAAAAAGAGTTGGAAGCTCTAGAAGACAATGAAACGTGGGTAATTGAAGATCTGCCTAAAGGGAAACACGCCATTGGATGTCAATGGGTGTATAAGGTTAAGTTTCTTGCCGACAGAACAGTGGAACGATATAAAGCAAGATTAGTCATCCTTGGCAATAAACAGATTGATGGAGAGGATTATGGTGAGACTTTCGTGTATGTTGCGAAAATGGGGACAATCAGATTATTCTTAGATGTTGCAGCAAAACGGCGTTGGGAAATCCATCAAATGGATGTACACAACGCTTTCTTGCACGGTGATTTAGAAGAGGAAGTCTACATGAGACTACCTCCTGGTCTTGATGTTGCAGACAAGTCAAAAAGTGTGTCGTCTCCGCAAGTCTCTATATGGATTGAAACAAGCTCCAAGATGTTGGTTTGTGAAACTCCAAACGGCTTTACAAGATTATGGTTTTGAACAGAAGTACTCCGATTTCTCGCTCTTCACACTTGACAAAAAGGGAGTTCAAATTCAAGTTCTTGTATATGTTGATGATCTAATAATCACAGGAAGTTCATAAGAGACAGTACAACAATTCAAGGATCACTTATCTTCATGTTTTCATATGAAAGATTTGGATCCTTTGAAATATTTCCTCGGAATCGAAGTTGCTAGGAATGCAAGTGGGATATATTTGTGTCAAAGGAAATATGTGATTGTCATACTCACTAAAAAAGGTCTTCTCAGCGTCAAACCTATTTTGTTTCCGCTACAGCAGAATCATGGGCAAGCCTTATCGAAACCGGAGGTTCTCAAAGATCCTACACCTTATAGAAGATTGATAGGTCACCTCATTTATTTGCTGGTCACACGACCAGATTTGGCTTTCTGTGTCTAGGTTTTGTCTCAATTCATGAGTCACCTCGTGAGCATCATTGGCTTGCAGGATTACGAGTAGTCCGCTATTTAAAATAGAGCGCAAGCAAAGAAATTCTTTTAAGAGCTTATGGCAATTTTCACATTACCGGGTGGTGTGATTCGGACTGGGCAACGTGCCCTTTAACTAGACGTTCAGTTTTCGGATATTTTATATATCTCGGTACGTCTCCCATCTATTGGAAAACGAAAAAACAGAAAATTGTATGTTTATCTTCGGTCCAAGCGGAATATCGAGCTCTCTCGTTTATTACTCAGGAACTAATTTGGCTCAAATGGATGCTCACCTCACTCGGTGTCAAACATGACCAGCTGATGACGGTTATGTGTGATAGCAAGAGTGCTATATATATTTCAATGAACTCGGTCTTTCACGAACGCACCAAACACATCAAAAAGGATTGTCACTTTGTCGTGACGAAATAGTTCGAGGTAATATCACACTGTCTCATGTTTCAACTCATTCTCAGATTGTCGATATCTTAACCAAACCGTTAGGCCGTCTTCATTTCAAGAAATTCATGGAAAAGTTGGGTATACAAAACTTGCATACACCAATTTGAGGGGGAGAGGTATTGGAGAATATTCGTATTCAACAACGCTCCATACTATCTAGTCAAAGACTTAGTCTTAAAGATACTTTGTTTACTCAAAATTTGTTGTCACGTTTCTTATCATTCTCCTTGGAAGTCTTTGTTTTGTTAAGTGGTTTAAGTATATAATATAACTCTAAAACGTTGATTCAATACATAAAAAGTATTTCTTCTATTTTATGATTCTTCATAAAATGCTCAGCTTTATCCACGATACAAACAAACATTGTTGTCTAAACATGATAAACGAGGTTGAATTAGCTTAAAACCAAAAAATGAAGATGATATCATTTGAACAGGTATTAATTTGATGTCAAAAAAAAAACAGGTATTGATTTATACTGCATACATCATGTTGTATTAATTATTTCCTTTATATATTGTTAGAATGTGTTGTTTGTAAGACAATTACACATGTATAGCTCATGTTCTTTACACCATGTAACTTTACCACGGCAATAGCAAGGCTAATAGACTTATTGTCTTTGAGAAGAACTTATGTAACGTCCGTCCCTTATTCCTACCGCACGACACATGACTCTAACCACACTTAATTCTCAAGAATCGCACACTCTATTTCAAATAATCCAATTTATTCATTCTCAACTTAAACCATAATCCGAAAGATCAATTCAAAAGAAAACTCAAATCCACTCAAAGAAAACCGAATCAACTAAAATAAGTCTCAAAGTCATTAGAAACATAAAGAAAAGTAATACAACTCCCAAAATGAACACCATCATTCCAGTCATTGCCTTTATCTACTCGTCATGCTCACCTAAAAAAATAGAAAAGGGGGAGGAAAGAGAGAAAAAGGAGAGAGTGACAGGGAAATCACCCAACAAGGTGGTGGATTGTTAAGTCTAGCAAGTTCGCAGACTCAACCTAGCAATACAACCAACAAGAATATAGAACTAGATACACAAACATGGCAAACAACCTGATGCAATATTGGATGAGATATCCTTGGTTTGATTTCTGGATCTTGCTGAATGAGAGATCGAACTTTTTTTATTTTGTTTTTGTGTTTATTTTCTGCGGATTTATGGAAGAAGAAGCGATGGATTGATGAATGGAAAGAAGGATAGATTATCTTTAGATCAGGTGAATGAACTCCTTTTTGATCTTAAAGAAAGATGTTGTAGAGAATGAACTCTGTAGCAAGGTGAGTCTTCTGGAAATTACACACCAGAAGGTTGTGAAGAGAGATATGACACACTCAATTCAAGAAAAAGATAGAGAGAAAACTTCTCTTTTCATTGATAAAAACTTCGATGAATGATAATGAATTACAATGTCTGCAGAATACAACTTCAATAAGTCTAATTCTTCTAGGGCTTCTGCACAAATAATAAACCAAAACTAAACCTAATTTTCGAAAATATTAAACCAAAAATAAACCAAAAATAATTAAAAATCTAAATCTAAAATCCAAGGCTAAACCGAATGTTGTAAACCAGTGAGCTGAAAGTTTGTTGAATTTGAAAATTCATAACTAATTCATCCCAGCGTCTTTTCAAGTGATTCCACTTCGACGTCCTCCCTTGATGACTTGAGAATCTAGAACATTTTGAATCATAGCCTGAAACCTTCTGGTTTGTTAGCAGTTCCCTTTGGAGTGATGACATGTCTGTTCTGCGAAAATCCTGAATCACCCGGATTTTAAGCTCCATAACTCTCAGGTCTTTAATGTCGTTGTGATAGGACCAATTTCTAAAGATGCTATGATGATTAAGCTTTCCAGAACAATAAAGCTCGTTGCCAAATTCCCTTTGGTCGGAAAGATATGCTACTTTGAACGCTCCTACGTCAAAACTGTTTTCCAGGCAGTTTACTCGGTTTGCTTGTTGTCTGAGGGATAAGCTTGTCAGGATTGCATCACAACCCATCCTAACACTAAGCCCCAAGTCACCTAATAATCCCCATCTACTTCCCCCTTGAGGGTAATATCTCACCGATTCATCAAACATCTCACGGTTTCATCATGTCCCAACCCATTCCCAAACATCTCACCGATTTCAACATCTCACCTTTTGTTTCCCAGCCTTTAACCAAGCAACTCTAGATCTACAATCACGATCATCGAACATACTATCTAGACTCTCAAGCAGGACTATCATTCAATTATGTGACGAGCCCTACACTATTGAAAGAGGATTTCTAGGCCCATGTGTACGGGGGATCGCGAGAAAAGCTCCTTACCTTAGCCTTAGATCGCGGCCTAGCTTGCAGAAGGATATATCCGACCTCCAGGAGATTAGATCTGAAACCTAAGAGAAGAATTCCAGATTCAGGAAAAGGAGAACCTTGTTAGGGCTTCACAACACACAAACAACCACAGAAAAGAGGGAGATCAGAGTGCCAAGGTGATTACTTTGGAGAAAACTATTGGTGACGAGAGAGAAAACGAGAAGAACTAGAGGACTCGCGAAGACGGAGGTTCGACCGCGGTTCTCGGGTGTTTCGGCGGCAAGGGGCGGCAGCGGTGACGTGGCAGCGGCGAGTGGCTCGGCGGCGGTAGGGGGTCGACGACGGCTCCCTCTTTCTTTCTCTCTAGTTTTGTGTGCAAACTCCCTTCCTCTCTTCCTTTGACTCTCCTTTTATATGTGATGGGGATGGGACTAGGGTTTGCCCTAATGGGTTTGGGCTTTTTCTCTTTTTGATGGGTTTGGTCCACCACAATTCTCCCTCACTTCACGAGAATTTGTCCCCAAATTCAGGTTCCGATTAGGTTGCTGACCTTGATTCTTGAAGAGGTCAGGGAAATTTTTTTTCATTTTTTCCTTACTTTCCCAAGTTTCCTCCTGAAGGTCGCCAGTTCTCCACTGGACTTTGACCATTTGGGTTCTTTTCCCCTGGAAATCTTGCTCTTTCCGCTCGGTAATCCTTACTGGTTGGCTCATCATTGACAGGTTCCTCTCCAAGCTTACTGGTGGCTGAGGCAAGATAAGTTCTGGCTCCTTGACGACCTTTCTTAGAACCGAGATGTGAAACACATCATGGAAGGCTGCCAATTCCTGTTGCAGGCTCAGTCGGTAAGCTACAGCTCTGATTCTCTCGATAATGGGGTATGACCCCATGTATTGTGGCCTAAGCTTCTTCAATTTCCTATCTTTGTGGCCTCCCTGGAAGGTCCTCATCTTGAGATACACTGAGTCGCCCACTTCGAATTTCAGGTCCCTTCTCCGGTTATCTGTGTAACTCTTTTGGCAGTCATGGGCCTCCTTTAACCGACGCTTCAGTAGTTCTACCTGTGCTACTGTTTCTCGGACCACTTCCGGCTCCAGGTCTCGCCTCTCCCCCAGTTCAATCTAGCACAAGGGGGTTTCGGAAGGGCCTCCCATATACTGCTTCATAGGGTGACATCCCTATGTTGGCATGGTGGCTATTGTTGTAAGCAAACTCCACTAACGGCAAGTACTTGCCCCAATTTCCCTCCCATTCCAGCATGCAAGCCCGCAACATGTCCTCTAAAGTCTGAATCGTCCTCTCGGATTGACCATCTTTCTGTGGGTGATATGCTATACTGAGGTGTACCTTACTCCCCATGGCCTTCTGAAAGGCTTGCCAAAACATTGAGATGAACTCCGTATCCTGGTCAGATATTATGCTAATTGGTACTCCATGCAACCTCACTATCACGTCAACATACATCTGCGCCAGTTGATCCGCCCCATCGGTTTTCTTTATGGCCAGGAAGTGTGTAGACTTGGTGAGTCGATCTACTATTATCCAAATATCATTCTTTTTATCTGGGGTTCTAGGCAATCCAGTGACAAAACTCATGGTTACCATATCCCATTTCAATTCTGGTAGTGGTAAGTTTTGCAGGAATCCACTGGGAACCCTGTGCTCCGCCTTTACCATCTGACACGTTTGGCAGCGCGTTATCCATTCAACTACGTCGCATTTCATGTTGTTCCAGTGGTAGAAACGCTTCAGATCCTGATACATTTTGTGTAGCCCGGGGTGGATGGAGAACTTCTTTTGATGAGCTTGTTTCAGGATTTCCCTTCTTATCACTTCATATGCAGGTACACATACTCGGTTTCTGAACATATAGGTCCCTTTCATTGTCGTATGATATCCTGCCACTTCCTTGTGGATCAAGTTTCACAGGGTGTCGTCCTTATAATTCCCTTGGCGAATTCTCCACAACAGGTCCGCCTCATTTACCGCATCCAAACCTGTGGCATTCTCTTCGGCGGTTGCAGCACATAAGCATAGACTCGCCACCATGGATACTAGCTCCTTAACTTCCCTCGTTTTAGAGACATCGTTTCTCCTTCTACTCAATACATCCGTTACCTGGTTGGCCTTTCCAGGATGGTAGGCGATGTCTAGATCATATTCGGCTAGCAGTTCCACCCATCTGTGCTACCTGAGGTTCAAGTCCGTCTGAGTGAAGATGTACTTCAAACTCTGGTGATCCATGAAGATTTTCACCCTTATGCCGTACAAGTAGGCCCTCCAGATCTTTAGAGCGAAGACCACTGTAGCCAGCTCAAAGTCATGGGTGGGATAGTTCAACTCATGGGTCCTCAGCTGGCGAAAAGCGTACGCAATCACCCGACCTTCTTGCATTAATAGGCACCCCAACCCTATCCCAGAAGCGTTAGTGTAGACCTCGTATGGTACTCCTATCCATGGCAATACCAGCACTGGTGTCTGCGTCAGGCACCTTTTCAACTCCTCGAAACTCTGGGCGCAAGATTCTGACCATTCAAACTTCGTGTCCTTCCCCATGAGACGCGTCATTGGTTTGGCTAGGCTGGCGAACCCTTTCACGAACTTCCGATAGTATCCTGCCAATCCCAAGAAGCTATGAACCTCAGTAGCACTCCGGGGTACCAGCCAGTTGGTGATAGCCTCAATCTTCTCCGAGTCAACTGCTACTCCACTTCCGGAGACAACATGGCCGAGGAATCCAATCTCCTTCTGCCAAAAGTTGTATTTTCTTGCCTTGGCAAATAAATTTTCCTTCCTTAGCTTTTCTAACACCACCCTTAGATGCCAAGCATACTCCTCCTTACTCTTGGAGTAGACCAGGATGTCGTCGATGAATATAATCACGCACTTGTCTAGATGCTCCCGGAAGACATTGTTCATCAGCTTCATGAAAGCACCAACGCGTTCGTCAACCCGAATGGCATGACCACAAACTCAAAATGCCCATAGCGTGTCCGGAAGGTTGTCTTCTAGATATCTTGTTCCGCTATGGGAATCAAATGGTACCCAGATGCCAGATCTATCTTTGAGAACCAAGATGCTCCTTGCAGCTGGTCCAACAGCTCATCTAAAAGGGGCAACGGGTACTTGTTTTTTATCGTCACCTTGTTCAATCCTCGGTAGTCGATACATAACCTGAAGCTTTCGTCTTTCTTCTTCACGAATAAGACTGGTGCACCCCATGGCGAGCTACTTGATCGAATGAACCCTTTTTCGGTTAGATCCTCTAGCTGCTTTTTCAACTCCGCCATTTCAGTTGGGGCCAGACGATACTAGGCTCGAGACACAAGGGCTGTCCCAGGCACTAGTTCGATAGTGAAGGCGTCTCCTCTGGCTGGTGGCAGTCCATTTAAAGGCTCAAATACGTCCTCGTATTCAGTTACTACTGGTATATCCTTTAATTATAGCGCCTCCTTCTACTGCTTGGTGGTGATCGTCGCTATAAAGGCTTCATTACCCCTTTCCAGCAGTTCTTCTGCACGGAGCATGGATATGACTGGTATTCCCACGGTCGTCTTAATACCTTGATAAATGATGTCCCCCTCCACCCTTTTGAAACGTACTCTAGACTTTCGACACACTAGGTGGGCATCATAACGGTTCATCCAATCCATTTCGAGAATGGCGTCGTAGTGGTTGATCTCCATCTCTTTAAGGTTGTTGATCATCTCTACTCCTTCTATGATAATTAGTACATCGAGGAGAAGGCCTACGGCTCCTAGCTTCTATGTGTCAACCGTGGCCACCTTCCGGTTATTCGGTAAAAATTTCCCCCTAAAGGCCCAACACTTAGCAAACTGTGGACTCACAAAGCTATTTTTAGCTCCGGAGTCAAACATGGCGTAAGCTGCCCCTCCCCCAACTAAAACCGATCCTACATGGTTACATTTTTCCTATCATTCTACACATCCTCTTTCCTTTCTCAACAAACACAACATGGTACTCAATAGGAAAGGTAGAGTAGGGGAGTACACTTACCCGCGATCGGCTTGACTTCCTCATGATCTCCTACTCTGAACACGCGCAGCTCCTGGGCTTGGCGTTTTGGCGGCGGCGGCAGCTGCTGGTCCGTCTGCTCTGGGCAGCCCCTAGAGAAATGTCCGTCCTTCCCACATTTGAAACATCCCATCGGTCTCCTGGCAACCTGGGGCTTTATCTCGGGGCAATCAAACATCATGTGACTCGTCTCGTTACGCCAGTAACACCGCAGGCATGGTTCCATATGGTACAGGTTACAAGTCGCGCACCGGGGTTTGTAAACCCTTTGCTCCATCTGCCCAGAAGTCCTCTTGTGGTTCTCCTGCAGCTTGTCGGCCCTCGGCTGGCTTGCCCTGCTCATCTTCTTCTCCTTGTCCATACCCTCTTCTTGGTCTGTTACGGTTTCCACTAAGTCATCTAGGTAGCGGTATTCCTTCAGCTTGCAAAGGTTCATGAGGTCTACCCTTAGCCCGTTAGTGAACCTCCTGATGAGCTCCTCCTCATCTAGCGGTCAACCCATGAACATGCGCAATCGGTTGAACTCTTCTGCATAGGCACAAACAGTGCTCTCCTTCTGGCGGAAATCCGGGAACTCATTCTCCATCTTTTCCACGGTTTCTCTTGGGAAAAACTTCCTGGAAGACTAGGTACAAAAATCCTCCCAAGTCAGTTCGTACTATCCACGTGCCTTGGCTACCAGCCCGTCCCACCACACCAGAGCTTCATCTTTCATATACTAAGTAGCTAGGTCTCGACGATACTCCACTGGACACCTTAAATGATCCAAGTTGTGCTCCAGCTTCCTCCTCCAATTGTCTGCAGCAGTGGGATACGTCTTCCCGCTGAACATTTCAGGACCCATCTCTCTCATCTATCTGATCATGTCCCAATAACTTGGACCCTGGGGATAACGGTTTGGTGGCGGCTGTGGTGGTAGGTATGCCTCCTTTGGCACGGCAGCTCCCCTAGGGGCCTCTCTTACGGCGACTCCCAGGTGTTGCGGGTTCCCAAACAAAGCACGATACCTATGGAGCTCCTCAAGCACAACGGCTTGCTGAGTCGCGACTTCTGGGGCTGCCAGCGGTGCGGCTCCCTCTGCAGAATTAGGGTGGTTATTCACTTTTTGGCCCCCATGGACACTCTCCCCACACTTTCCTGGGAAGCTTCCGCAGCAGCAGTGGTAGCCTGTTCCCTGGTCTGCAACCTAGTCCGGGCCCTAGCAACAATTTGACGTTGGTTGGTGTTTCTCCTTGGTGCCATCTAAAAGTAAGACGAGCAGTTAGACCTTTTACCTTGAACAAAACAAATGCATAAACGTATAAGGAATGGTGCTGGTGGATATGGTGTTCTTTTCTTAATTTCCAAATATTCCCAATCCCTCCTGAAATACTTTGACATCCCCAAAAATCGACTCTTAAAACGATTTATCTCTTCTACCTGCCTCTCGGGTCAGAATTGGTATGGCAAACCCGCTCTGATACCAAATTGTCACATCCGCTACCCCTAGGGCACGACACGTCACTTTACCAAACTTAATTCTCAAGAATCGCACACTCTATCTCAAATAATCCTATTTATTCATTCTCAACTCAAACCATAATCCGAAAGACCAACTCAAAAGAAAACTCAAATCTTCTCAAAGAAAACCGAATCAACTAAAATATGTCTCAAAGTCATTAGAAACACAAAGAAAACTAATACAACTCCCAAAACGAACACCACCATTCCAGTTATTGCCTCCATCTACTTGTCATGCTCACCTAAAAAGATAGAAAATGGGGAGGAAAGACAGAAAAAATGAGTGAGTGACAGGGGAATCACCCAGCAAGGTGGTGGATTGCGAAGCCTCGCAAGTCCGCAGACTCAACCTAGCAATACAACCAACAAGAATATAGAACTAGACACACAAACATGACAAACAACCCATCCTAACACTAAACCCCGGGTCACCTAATAATCCCCATCTACTTCCTCCTTGAGGGTAACATCTCACTGATTCATCAAACATCTCACCGTTTCATCATGTCCCAACCCATTCCCAAACATCTCACCGATTTCAACATCTCACCTTTCGTTTCCCACCTTTTCCCCAAGCAACTCTAGATCTACAAGCACAATCATCAAACCTACTATCTAGAATCTCAAGCAGGACTATCATTCAATTCTGTGACGAGCCCTGTACTATTAAAAGAGGATTGCTAGGCCCATGTGTACGGGGGATCGCGAGAAAAGCTCCTTACCTTAGCCTTAGATCGCGGTTCTAGCTTGCAGAAAGATAGATCCGACCTCCAGGAGATTAGATCTGAAATCTAAGAGAAGGATTCCAGATTCAAGAAAAAGAGAACCTTGTTAGGGCTTCCTGACACACAAAAAAGCACAGAAAGGAGGGAGATCGGATTGCCAAGGTGATTACCTTGGAGAAAACTATTGGTGACGAGAGAGAAAACGAGAAGAAGTCGGGGACTCACAAAGACAGAGGCTCGGCCACGGTCTCGGGTGCTCCGGCGGCGAGGCGGCGAGGGGCGACAACGGTGAGGCGAGGTGGCAGCGGCGGGTGGCTCGGCAGCGGTAGGGGGTCGGTGGCGGCTCCCTCTCTCTTTCTCTCTAGTTTTTTGTGCAAACTCCCTTCCTCTCCGCTTTTGCCTCTTCTTTTATAAGTGATGGGGGATGGATTAGGGTTTGCCCTAATGGGCTTGGGTCTTTTTCTGTTTTTTGATGGGTTTGGTCCACCACAACTTAATTCCTATCCTCTCATTCTTATTTCCACTCGGTCAGCCTCCTGTTTTCTATAGCACTTTTTAAGTGAGTAAAGAAAGCATGGAACTTCAATCTAAAAGAGACAAATCAAATATCGACTTCAATTATTTAACACCGATTAAAACCCATTGTATTTCTTTGTTGATGTTCCTTCTATATAGTTATAAAAATATTCAATTTTTTAATTGAATTTATAACAAAACATATCATGTTCGTGCAAAGTACGAGCCAACACCTAGTATTATGTATAGATTATGTGTGAACTTGAATAATACTATTAGAAATCATAAATTTCAAAATATTAAAAATTTACATACTTTATTTATTATGCGTGTTAAAAAAATATTCTCATTATCTTATAACAATAATACATTAACAAAATATTTAACATAATATTATTTATTGAATTTTAACATATAGTCATTGAATTTCAAATAAATTAACTAACAAAAGTCCAGTAATCTATAATTTAATTATAAACTCTGTTTAATCATAACTTAAAAATGTATATACGATGAACATTATATATATAAATATAATTCAGAAAATTGTTTATTAAAATATCAAGTTATTAAAAACGGTTAAATATTAGCTGACCAACTAAACTAATTTTCTCAACTCGCTAAGAATGTGCGGCTAGTCAATTATTTCTCAAAAAGTTACTTTATTTAGTATAATAACTCAAAGTTTTGAATACTCATGAACTAAAAACTTTGAATACCCGGTTCATATTAGTTTTGATATCTTCCACAAAAAATTATATAACATATATATATGGCTAAACAACTACTGCATTTTTCTCGATATTTGCAATCGCAGTTAGCGAGGGTTCTACACAATATGAACCCTTTTTACGGGTGGGAAAGTGTTATGGTTTCTAAGTCCTGCTTCTTCACATATTACAGAAGAAGATATTGTTTGGTCTTACTGCCAAAGTATTGGAGGATCCATGGATCCCCACAAGACCTGCTAGACCGACATGGGTGAGAATCCCCCTGGCACATCTTTTGATTGTTGCAAGTGATTTTATTGATTTAAATTCTAAGCAATGGGATTTACAAAAATTAGAACAGTTTATGAATCCAAGAGATATTCCCCTCATCAGAAGTTTATCTAAAGAACAATCATTCCATACAAATGATTTTTGCCGGCAATTTACTAAGTGATGCAGCACAGCTGGTGCTAGAAGCTGGATTGGAGCTCAGCTCAAGTGACGATGAATTGGAAGATGAAGAGAAGTCAAGTTCAAGTCAGGAATCACTCGAATTTCTCAAGGGTCCAATGACAAGATCACAAACCCGGAGACTTGAAGAGAGAGTTCAGGCTTTGGTTATCACCAAACCAAATTCGATGGAAGCTGATTTAGATCAGCAAATTTATCAGACATTCAATTACTCGGTTTTGTCTGGTTTTAATTAAGTTGGGTTTTCAATTAGATTAGGATTTGAGTTTTAATTAATTTTGGGTTAGTTTTGGTTAGGTTTATGCGAAAATCATTAACTAATTTAGGTTAATATTTTCGACAAAGGGTTTAGTAGTTTAGGTTAAATACTTTCTTTATGCAAACTTTGGCAGACATCGAACCTTTTAGCTTTTTTTCCAGAAACCATTGTTTCTTTCTTCTCAGTGATTGAGAGCTTTTGTTCAGCTTAGAACAACCCTACAACTGCAGAGTTCATTCTCTAATAATTGCTTCTTTGTAATCCTATAAGGAGTTCAGTCTTCCTGATCCAAAGATAACCCCTATCCATCGCATCCTTCCATCTAAAATCAGCCATCCCATCTATTCCATCTCTTCAAACACAAAGAGAAAAGAAAAACAAAGAAAAAGTCTATTGATCTCTGATTTCCAGCAACAAAAGGGACTAAAAACCTCCCAGATCTAAGCAAAAACGCATCAAGTGGTATCAGAGCCACTGGAACAGAGATTGATTCGATAAACACAACCATAAAATCGGTGATTTCTAACCTAATTGGCCGATTTTTTTTCTGTTTTGGGAAACACTCTCTTTTCTATCAATTCTAATTGTTGCAAGGGCTATTAAGATACAATTTCTCATTTAAAAATCTGAAAAACCTGAAGAGAAATCCAGGTTCTTGTGGTAAAGGGATTGCAGCTGCAATTTCCGCTACAAGTTTCAGCCTTTGCAACACCAACTCTTAATTCTTTCTATCTCTTGGGGTAGGGAATTTAATTCTGTAGTTGGTTTGATCTTTGCTGAATTTAGGTGATCTTCGCAATTTTTCAGACCAAAACCCTAAGAAAATCGTGAGAGAGAGAGAGAGAAACACTGCTTAGGCTAAGATTTCTCTAACTCTAATCCTTTTGTTTGAGTTTTGTTGGATTTTCAGGTGCTGTTCGCGAATTCTTGCTGAAAATTCATCAGAATTTTCGGATCTCTTTTGGAGAAAGCTGCTGGGAATTTTTGCTAACCTTAACCTCTTTGACGTTTGTGGTTTGTTTCAGGTTTTTACTCAGGAAAACCGCAGAAACTTGCTGGACTTTCTCGACAAAATTGCTGGAATTTCAATCTGAAATTTTCGGCAACTGCTTCTATTACGTGCTGGAAATTTTTCTAACACTAATTTCTTGTCGTTTTTTGGAAGATTTCTTGTAGATCCTTTGCTGGAAATTTTCGGACACATTGCAAAAAACTTTGCTGGAAGTTTTCGTGATAATTGTTGGGGATTTTCTCTGATTTTTCCTGCAGGAACACTTGCTGGAAATTACGTCTGAAATTGCAGAAAAGTTGCAGAATTTAATTCTGAAGTTTTCGGCAATTGCTGGTGGATTTTATTTGCTGGATTTTATTTCACTAATC